>APFE031662228.1:3320-22434 GCA_000404065.3 Pinus taeda | reverse complement strand
AAAAGGAAAACGAGGAACTTAATAAGAAAGCACTAACTGGTGACCAAGACCAAACAAGGAAGAAAGTTGACCTTGTCAAGCTTCAAGTACAAGAAAGGGATGAAGAGCTTGCCAAGCTTAAGAAGGAATTTCATCAAAGCAAAAGAAAGCATCATGAAGAATTCATATCCATGACAAATCAATTGGATAAAGCAATGAAACAGGAAGATAACTTGTCAAGCCACCTTGAACAAAGGCACCAAAGCTTGAACAAAATTGAAGCAGAGATTGGTCAATACAAGGAAAAGGTCTCCTCCCTTAGATCACAACTAGAATAAGCAAGGAAACAAGCACAAGGAGCTGAGAAGACAATGGAAGCATTGGCAATCATAAAAGGACAAGGTGATGAAGCAGAAAATGAGAGAAACACCATGATATGTCAACTAAAAGCAAAGGATGGAGAAACCTTCAAATTAAAATCTGACATCAACCTTCTCAAGGCCGAAACATGTAAAGCTGCAAGGATCAGGAAGAAATGGAGAGCAGTCTGGCAAAGGAAAATGAAGAAATCTTCAAAATGAATTCAGATATCATCTCCCTTAAATTAGAAGCAAATGAAGCAATACGTATTAAGGAAGACAGTGAGAAACAACTTGCTAAGAAGAATAATGATTGCGAAAGATTGGAAGAAGAAACTGTCTCCCTTACGAAAAAGGTTGAAGGAATGGACAAAATCTTGAAGAGCTCTCAAGCCTTGGATGACATGCTCAACCATCAAAGATCTCCATTTGATAAATCAGGTCTTGGCTATGAAGGTGAATCCTCAAGCAAGGGTGACCATACTTCAAACAACAAGGACATGAGGAAGCCTGATGGAAATAATAATGCTCCCAGTTCCAACAAAGGCAAGGAGAAGAGTCAAGGCAACAATGAAAGAAATCCCACTCCAAGAAGACTTGCAGATGATGTCAAGAATACAAAAGGCAATGAATATTATCAAGGGATCCCAAGGCAGAAAGGCTTTAGAAGTACATCAAGGAAATCTCCATCTCCCAAGTACCAAAGTTTATTTCTTGGTTATTGTTATTCTTGTACAAACTTTGGACACATGGCAAAAGATTGTAGGGCTTATAATGATCCCCGTCAATCCCTGAGTAGCAATTTCGCAAGAAGAAGTCATGAATTCTTATTCATGAACAACATAGAATGCTTCAAGTGTCATAACATTGGTCATATGGCACGTAATTGTAACTTGATTTGGGACCTTCTCAAGCTAGAACTATGCCAGATAAGAAAGTCACACAAGTATGGAGAAGGAAGCAAATACAATCCGAAAGTCCCTTGAACTCTCCAGCGAACAACACATGTTATTGACCTGATCTTCGACAATCTAAGCATTTGATGGGAAGACTCTGCCAAAAGAGATGATGCATACAGTTAGGGGGAGCCTGTGATTCTTGATCATTATTGTAGAAGCTATTCGGGAAAGGGTCCTTATAAAATCCTTGATGAGCTATATTAACAATCATTCTTTGATAAAGATCATTTCTCAGGAGCACTACATTGAAGAACATGATCTTGTAACCATTCTTTGGACTGTTGTTGAAGATGTTTTCCACTTGATCACTTAGCAGAAATTGGAGCAGCAGAGAAGGCCATCTAATGCTAATAAGGCAAATAACTATGTTGTTGTTATTACAGAAGTTGAATGTCTCCACTCTGGGATATAATGTGAGAACAAGTAAATCAAGGACAGTAATAGAGGCAACCTTCAAACAAACAAACACATTTGGGAATGGTGCTTAAAGCCAGAGAAGTTGGAAGAATCTAGCATAATTGAAGCATTCCAAAAATTTGTCAACCAATAGAAAGAATTTAAAAGACAGTCAAGGATTAGATATTAAAAAAAAAGGGGGAGAATGTTGTGCTGTCAAATATAGCTCAACAACTTAAGGAGAAGCACAGATACAAAGGAATCCTGATTTGAAGAAAGATAGTGAGAATGACAATTTCAGTGGCATTTTCTCTTGATTCGGACTGTGAAGGCCTCTTAATTCTGACTATGGAGACAACAGAATACAATGTAGAAGCATAAAAAAATTGGACTTGGACAGTTGGTGTATGACTATTTGGAGATTGTTTTAAAGCATTGAAGTGGAGCATAGTTAAGCATTGTTGAAAGCATTATGAAGAAGTTCTGAGACACGAAGAGGGGATTATGTGCTAGTTCATGATGAGGCAACAGTCCTTCTATCTTGAGTAAAAAGAAGAGCACCGCGACAAGGGGAGTCCTTGTGCACTCCTTTGCTATTGATATCAAAGGGGGAGAGAAGAAGAATATTGCCATCAACAACAAAGGGGGAGATTGTTAATCTAGGTTGTCATTGATGTCAATATGGCAATGTTTGTGATGGAAAATTCTTGTGACATGTGTGGTTTCCCATTGATGTCCATTGATCATAATACTGCTCATGGAGGATCCAAGGATTGAATACAAACATAATAGAAATAATGGAAACAAGGAGGAAAGATATCGGAAGCCATTAGAAGAGAAAGAGAAAGAGTAAAGAGGAGAAGCCATGAAGCCAAAGAAGAAGAGAAAGAGTTCATCAGAAGCCATCAAGGAAGCAGGTTATCTCATATGCCCAAGGGTAAGTGTTATCGGAAGAACAAAGAGCAACAGCGATATCAGAGGAGTAAAGAAGAAAACATTGGAGGAGCCATATCGGAAGTATCGCATGTAATATATGCCCAAGAAGAACCGATAGGAAGAAAACAACGGAGGAGCATAAACAGAGTTATCGGAGGTCATAGGAAGATAAGCCACAGGAGCAACAACTATCAGAAGCGCAGAAGAGTGAAGAGAAGTCACAGGAGCAAGAACCCAAGAATAAAACCATGTAATAACACCGCATCAAAGAATTTATATCAGAGGAACTTTATCAGCGGTTCTATTATATTAAGTTATGTAAACACTGCTCAAACCCCCGATTGCAATATAATGGAGTCAAGAAATGAACAGCGGAGATCAAACCCAAGTTCTTGCAAAAGAAGAATGGCAAAGGAATAGATCTGGATCGTCAGATCAACAGATCTGTTAGATCGACGGTGATTAGCAATTGCGGGGGTAGGAAAGTACGGATTTCCTTGATCGTGGTTGAATTCCCGCACTCAATCCTAGTTGTCGATCTTATATTCAACTCTTAGATCACAGTCAACTGCGGGGGTTAAGGCCGTTTTAATCCGTGCGCCAGTCGAAGTCCTGCAAACCATAGATTGCGATATAATACACGGACCTGATAGCTCCATTAAAACATACCTTTATGTAGTATCACGTCCAGATATCGGGGAAGTTATGCAAATCATAAGAGTTGTCACCGTCAGACCGCCAATTGCGATAAGACTTGTGAACCCAACCGCCGATTACCCTAATATTGTGAACCCGATGGATTCATTAAAAACAGTTCATTGAATATCGCATCCGCTCCATTGGAAGACAGAGCATGTGCACACTTGTAAAACCTCCGATTTTTATGAGGTTGCGATTACGACATTTAAGGAATGACTCCGATTCTCATGGAATTGCGATTGCCGGATGTGGGACCTCCATGTGGGTATAGCAGCTCTTATATGGTTTCCGTGAATAATCAAATCTATGGATAAAAGACTCTCCGATATATATTTTTAATATACAAGTCGACCTCTCTCCAATAGACGTGTCCTTTGGTCATTGGTGAAACTTGTATAAAAACGATTTAAAACGCTTCAGTTCTGAGTATCTATCTCGGGCATAAAAATAGAGCATAAAGAAGTTCACAACTCATGAACTTGAAGTGACGGAGGAAGCTGAAGGAACAGTAGAAAGAAAGTCGAAGGCCGAGCGAGCGAAAAAGGAAGCCAAAGGTCGAGCAAACGAAAGTGGAAGCCGAAGGTCGAGCGAGCGAAGAAGGAAGTCGAAAGGTCCAGCAGAAGAAAAAGGAAGCCAAAGGTCGAGTGAACAAAAGTGGAAGCCAAAGGTCGAGTGATCGAAGAAGGAAGCCGAATGGTCCAATGGAAGAAGAAGGAAGCAGAAGGTCGAACATTCGATTGACTGGGTTATTTATTGAAAAGCTCGGACCTGTGTTTGACAGTGATCCAGATAACAATTCAAAAGGACACTATGCAAATCGAAGAATATTATCCGAGTATGAACAGGGTTGTTTTTAATTGAACGCACAATATGAAGAATAGTGAAAACTCCTTCATATGAAGACAGGTTGTCATTGATCTAGCAGTGAAGTTGTAGATTGACAGAACATAGTGAAGAAATTTTGAGAGCAGTGTAATACAATCAAAACATTTCTTGACAAGATAGGGTCGGAGCCCTTGGGGTTGGTGCCTCAGAATTGGAAGGATTGGTGCCCTTAGAGTTGGTGCTTCTAAATCCAAGGTTGGTGCCTTCACAAGATAGAGTCAAAATCCTTGGTGTTGGTGCCTCAGAATTGGAAGGATTGGCGTCCTTGGAGTTGGTGCTCCTTAACCCAAGGTTGGTGCCTTGACAAGATAGGGTCAGAGCCCTTGGGGTTGGTGCCTCAGAATTGGAAGGATTGGTGTCTTTGGAGTTGGTGCTCCTAAACACAAGGTTGGTGCCTTGAGAAGATAGGGTTGGTGCCCTAGAGGTTGGAGCCTCACAAAAGACCAAGTTGGTGCTTGGCGACAGGTTGGAGTCTTATATATATTGTACCTGATTTATTGTAAAGATTATATTAATAAAAGCATTTATTCCTATTGTTCATTTTGTGTTCTAAATATAAATGATTTAACTAGTAAAAATAACAATTGAAAAGGAATATTGATACATCCCCCCTCTCAGTATTTCCAACATTTTGGACCATTCTAACACAGATTCATATTAATACACATTAATATTTTATTTTCCCTAAGTTTAGACTTAGGGACTCCATTAAAAATATTAATTATTTTAATATCTCCTGATCTATTTAGAATCTGCCCAAACACTTTTTGGGTATTGGAGATCTCATGTGCCCCAACCTCCACCAAATTTCGTGGCTAGAGCACATCCAATGCTACCCCAAATCAACAGAGGTGGGGCGATATTGAGATGTAGTCGGGAGGACTACACAAGGGAAGAATCCTTGAGGTGCCCAAACTCTTGGATCACATATGGCTACAAGAGCCCTTAATGATGGTAGCAGAATGACAGGAGTCAATTGGTGCGAGGGATGATGGAACAAACAGTGGCAGAGCTAGAGTGCCAGAGTCTGAAGCAGCGCAGTGGAGATTGTAGCAGTGCAAGAGGCATAGAGCAGATTGCAACAGTGCAATACTAGCAAAGGGTCAACACAGATTAGCAGCAGAGGTAGCTTCCGCATCACAGGGTATCCAGACTGACCAGCATGTCATCTTTGGGTGGCTATTTAGTTGCTTACTTCTCAGCAACTGAGTTGCAGTGCAGCAGTTAGCAATGGCAGTGCTATGGGCACCACGATTGAGCATTATGAGGAGGAGATGTAGTACAGATGTAGCAGTGATAGTGACAGTGTCATAGGAAACAATACAGGTTGCAGCAGTACAGTGGATGAAGGGCAGCAGGCCGAGCATCAGCAACATAGAGAACCAATGCCATGGATCAGTGTGATTTTTGGTAATCGGATGCGCTCTAGCTCCGAAATTTTGTGGAGGAGCTAGAATACATAAAATCTCCAAGGCCCAGAAATCGTTTTGCGAAATTCCACCCGGATTGTGAGTTATTAAAATAATTAATATCTTTAATGGGGTTCCTAAGTCTAAACTTATGAAAATAAAAATATTAATGGGTATTAATAAAAATATGGGTGAAAAGCTTCTAAGAGACAAGGATCAAGCGTGTTTTAATCTTTCTCGCTGATTAGGGACTTAATTTTGGTCATTGATTCATCAACAGGAAAAGTATAAGAGGAGGCTTGAGGGTCAGTTGGAGATACACCAAGTTGATCAAATCAGTTCGATTTTTCTGGGGCGTGGTTCGCTGAGAAATCGAACTAGTGATTTGCGTTGCAGTGAGGGGCAAAAGCAGAGATTTGGATTGGAAAGGAGTTCCAAGCCAAAGAGTACGAGGCAGAGAGGCAGCAATAGCATCAAAGAGGCAGCACAGAAGCCTACGCAGCCCAAGAGGGGCTCACGCAGTGCTGACACAGGCCAGGAGGGTCTCTTGCAGAGGCAGTGCAGGATATTCGTCAAAAGCCCGAGATTTTGTCGAAGAAGCAAAGTTCTGAGCCGGGAGGGCTGAACAATAGTCTCCCTCCAGCAAATCGATCCAGCAGAAAGGGTGATGCAATCTCCTAGAGGCAAGACATTACCCAAGTAGGGATTGCGTTGGGATTTCGCAGTGTTTGCAGGAGTCAGGCCACTTGGTGGATCATTTTTGACTTGGAGAATGAGGTAAACCCTCGTATGTATTTCTTGTTGTCGTGATTTCTCTGTAAGGTTAGCCGGCATGAGAGGCAACCTGTTGTACTCAAATTCTGCTTGCTTAATAATACAAACCCTCTATCTGTTGCACTAGCTTTCCCGCATTAGGTTTTTTCGGGGACGTGTTGTCCACAAAAAACGATGTCCCTTGTGTGTTTTATCATTTCATTTTATGATCTGTATGTCAGTGTGTCTGCAGTAGTGTTTTACATCATTGTTTATGTAATTAAATAACTTGTTAAATGAAATGACAAGTAGGAGATGTTAAACCATTGACTGCAGTAGGATTTCTGTTTGTATAGATTCAGAAATTTTCACATTATTCTGGTATTATATGTAGATGACTTATTTCTAATAGGGTCATCTAAGCTCATAAAGGACTGCAAGAAGAATCTTGAAGCAAAATTCGACATGAAGGATATAGGATTGATGCATTATTTTCTAGGGTTGGAAGTTTGGCAGAAGAATGCGGAGATCTTCCTTGGGCAAGGAAGATATGCTACAGAGATTCTAAAGAGATTCAAAATGCAAGATTGTCGGCCCATGGCTACGCCTATGATCACCAACTGGAAGAAAATAGATGCATCAGGAGGAAAGGAGGTGGACCCCAACTTGTACAGACAGCTCATTAGGTCGCTCATTTATCTAGTCAACACTAGGCCAAACATTTGTTTCGCTATCAACACCCTTAGTCAGTTCATGGTGGAACTGAAAAGGGTACATTGGGTAGCAACTAGGCACATTCTTAGATATGTGCGTGGAAGAGTTGGATATGGGTTGAAATACACCCGAGGAGATGACGTCAGATTGAGAGGATTCACAGATGCAGATTGGTCAGGTAGATCAGTAGACCGGAAAAGTACCTCAGGGTATTGCTTCAGCGTTGGATCAGGAATGATCTCTTGGTGCAGCAGGAAGCAGAAGTCGATAGCCTAGAGCTCAACAGAAGCATAATATATGGCGGCCAGCACAACTACATGCAAAGCTATATGGCTTAGAAAACTGCTTGTGAGTTTGTTCAGGAAGAGGATAGAAGCGACCAGTGTTCACTGTGATAATTAGAGTTGTATCAAACTCTCTGAGAATCCAATATTTCATGATTGGTCAAAACACATTAATATCAGATGTCACTTTATTAGAGACTATGTTCAGCGTGGGGCAGTACTTGTACAGCTGCAGTATGTCCCCACAAGAGATCAAGTAGCAAATGTAGATGTACTCACAAAGGCTCTAGGAAGAGCTAAGTTCAACCAGTTCAAGGAGCAAATGGGTATGGTAGAGAACTCGTTTCAATAGCAGAAACAGATGGTTTCTCAGTTGCAGCAACAACAGATGAGAGGGAGTTGCAGTACAGGCCCTGTGGTTGGTGGACAGTGTTGTCAGACATCAACAGCACAGATGGAGATGATACAAGGGGCAGGGTGATGCTTCAGCGAGTTGCATTACTAGAGCACATTCCTCGCTAACAGGGAGTGTTGATTTCTGGTAGTATCGGATGTGCTCTAAGCCTCAAAATTTCCAAGGAGGCTAGGACACATATATTCCAGAATACCCAGAAACCGTTTTGGGAGATTCCACCTGGAGACAATTTTATTAAAATAATTAATTATTTTTAATGGATGCCTAAGTCTAAACTTAGTAAATTAAAATAATTAAAGGGTATTAATAAAATTGGGTGTGAATCTTCTAGAAAGAGACAAAGATCAAGTCAATATGATCTGAGCCATTGACTAGAATTTAATCTGGGTCGTTGATTATTCAATGAGAAGATTATAAGGACTTCGATGGGAATTTGGAAGAAACACCGGGAAGATACTTAGTTTCCCAAGTAGAACGATTCTTTCATTGGCTGAAGTTCGGCAAGAGGAAATTGAATCATAGGGTGAGTTGCAGGTGAGAGAGAGAGAGAGTATCAACAATAGCTAAGAGTGCAGGAAACTGCAGGAAGAGGCAGCGCAGAGAGGGACGTAGTCACCAGCACAAAGGCAGTGACGCAGGGACAACGCAATCACTACACAGAGGGTGACACAGTGTGGCTAGTGTGAGGGCAGCAGGCCCTCTCAAGTATCAAAAATTCACTGTGGAGTAGAGAAATTTGTTTGTAAAATTTCTCTCAGTGATTCTTCTTCTATTTTGCTATCCGTAGATTGTACATGAGATTTTGATGAAGAATAATAAAAGAAACCCTCATCTGTTGCACTGGTTTTCCCACATTGGGTTTTTCCAGGGACAATTGTCCAAAAATAGTTGTGTTAATCTGTTATTGTTGTGCTACTATTTTCCTTACATTTATTTTCCACTTATTTTCCGCAGTAATTAATTTGTGAAGACTGCAATGTATGTATTTTGATATTTGTCATACACAACTACAAATAATTTGTTTCAGTAAATTAACAAATAGAAGAAATATTATCAGTTATTGCAGTAGGATTTGGAATTTCCGGATTTTCACAGAAATTGTTTGAGAAAATTCCACCTAGAGATGGTTTAATTAAAATAATTAATCATTTTTAACGTATTCCTAAGTCTAAACTTTGCAAATGTGATTAATTAAAAGATAATAAATAAATCTGGTGTGAATCTTCTAGAAGAAGATGAGGATCAAGTCCCAGTTAATCTCAGCGTTTGATTATGTTTTAATCTTGGTCGTTGGTGATCCAACGAGAGATTATAAGGAGCTTGATGGGCTCTTGGAGAACACAATCGAAATACATTGAGATAGTCAGATCAAGAGATCAAATTTCTCAACAGTAGCAGTGTTGAGTTGTTGGAGAGAGATTGAGTGATCTTGCAGTGAGGGGCAAGGATAGCAGACTGGAGGAGAGTTTTTCAAGATCCGGAGAGTGCAAGGCAGATAAGGCATAGAGAGGTTCAGATAGGCAGCGTAGTACCAAGCAAAGGCAGCGCAGTGCCACACAGAGGAAACGCAGTGCGAGGCAGAGGCAGCGCAGAGCTTCAGAGGGAGTCTAAAATTTTGCTGGGAGAGTCGAGATCTTGTGCCAGAAGTCGGGGTACGAGACCAGAGGGCCAGAGATCGAAGTTCCAGAGACAAAACGACTAGCCAGAAGGGTGACGCAGAGCCTAGAGACTATTACGCAAATCAGCATAGGCTGACGCAAAGGCAGCGTGGGGCTAGCCATCCAGAGCCTGGATCAAATTTAGATCGCCAGTGACAGTGTGAGATTTTTCTCACTACCTCTTTGCTAGTTTATTCTCTGTATCAGATTGCCAGTTTAGGCACCTAGAGATTTGTACTCAAAAACTACTGCATAATAATAAAATGCTCAACATCTCACCAGTTTTCCCAAGTTGGGTTTTTCGAGGGACGTTTGTCTAAAAATAACGGTGTATTTGTGTGTGTTTCCTCTCCTATGCAATATTTACTTTCCGCAGTGTTTATTTTGTGTAGGCTGCAATGTATGTATTTCAATATTCGTTGTAGAAAACTGCAAGTAATTTTTTTAAAGTAATTTAATAAATAGGATAAATATCATCAGTTTACTGCAGTAGAAATCGGGTCACCGATTTTTCACATGGTATTAGAGCACAGATCGTAAGCAGAAGAGCTCAGTGGCAGGCGAAAGAGGGAGTTTGAAAATGTTGAAGTTTCTAAGTTTACTTAGTTTATAAAACCCTTCATGCACTTTTTCTCATTGATCCCTACCTACTTGTTATTTTTCTTTAACAAGCTATTTACAAAGTAAATACTGAAATAAACACTAGTGCATGCTCAACATATTACAAATCAACAACTAAAAAAAACAAGAACAAACACACCACATGACACCATTATTTTTGGACCAATGTCCTCGGAAAAACCCAATGCGGGAAAACTGGTGCAATTATCTGAGGGTTTTCTTATTAAGCAATATCAGAGTACATTTTGGGTGCCGAAACTGGCCTACCGAACAAAGAATTTCCGTAGCAGCTATACCTCACAGTTTGAGAGAAATCTCATGGCTGAAACCCCAAAAAATCCTTCCGACAGCTCCTCAACACAAAACTACTCTGCAACCCCAGCGTCTGCCCAATCTAGACTACATCAGCCCCTCTCTGTCTTCGGCTAGCCCTGCGTCAGCCTTTCTTGGCCCGCAGCAGCCCCAGGAGGCCTTGCGTCAGCTTTCTGTACCTCTGCATCAGACACGTTGGCCTCTCTGGTGCTCTGCGCAGCACTTGGCTGCCACTGCGTGAGCCCTTGCTGGCTCTGTGTCCCTCTCCTTGGTTGTTGCACCGCTCTCCCAGCACAATCTTTGCCTTCTCTGTTTCTCTATAGTCAAGGCCCTTCAGTTGCTCTCCTGATCACTGATTCTATCTCTCTTAGCAAACTCCGCTCTAGAGAATAGAATGACTAATCACCCTGGTGTATTCTCCAAGTGACCCTCAAGCCTCCTCTTATACTTTTCTTGTTGACATCTCAACGGTCGAGATTAAGTCTCTAATCAATGACTAAGATTAGATCTGGATTGATCCATGTCTTTTGGACCATTCTAACACAGATTCATATTAATACACATTAATATTTTATTTTCCCGAAGTTTAGACTTAGGGACTCCATTAAAAATATTAATTATTTTAATATCTCCTTATCTATTTAGAATCTGCCCAAACCTTTTCTGGGTCTTGGAGATCTCATGTGCCCCAACCTCTCCACCAAATTTCATGGCTGGAGCACATCCGATGCTACCCCAAATCAACACTCCATCTTAGCGAGGACTGTGCTCTAGCAATACTCCTAACTGAGTATTTACTCTGATCATCCGGCATCAGTACCTGTGTTGATGCTAAGCCTTCCTGGCCAACATCCTCTACACTGCTGCATCCTGTACTGCTACCCATGGTTCTGCCACTGCCACTGCTGCATCTGTACAATAGCTCCCTCTGCATCTGTGCTGCTTCTAGTCCTTCCTCCCAGCACTACATCTGCACTGCACCTCCTCTCATCATGTTGCATCGTGCTGCCCACTATTGCACTGCAACTCAGTTACTGAGAAGTAAGTAACTGATCTCCCAACTGACCTCCCTGTTGGGCTAGAAACACCCACTAATGTTGAAGCTCCCTCTGCCGCTGACAAGTGCTCCCTCTCTGACCTCTACGTTGCTGCAACAACTCTCCTGCATCTCGCACCGTTGCACACCTCTCTGTGCCATCCTGCACTGGTGCAACACTCCTGTGCCTCTCGCACTGCTGCAGTTTGTTAGCTCTGCGCTATCTTGAGACTCCTGCACTGTAGCTCTTTCTGTCGCTCCATCCACATCCATCTCTACCCACCCAGCTAGTCCTACTACTCCTTATCAGGGCTCTCGTAGCAAAGTCTAATCCAAGAGGCTTGGTACCTCAAGGATCCTGCCCCTCATCACCTGTAGCCCATCTGATTACAGCTCGATGTCTCCCCACTTCCACTCAAGTGGTGTGTGCGCACTCATGGCACAGTCATCGTCTATCAAAGCTTCCTTCTCTGCCCATGCTAGCACTGCCTTAGTCTCGGAATACTCTCCCTTACTCTTCTTCCTTGGGCACTGGGTCGCATAATGACCCATCTCCCCATAGTGGAAGAACTTGAGCTTGGAGAGATCTTTTTTCTTCCGCTTCTCCTGCTTTCCCTCAGATGCTAGGGCCACATCCTCCTCCTCCTGCTTGACCTTGATCCCTTTGCCGCAGCTCCCTATCTTCGACTACCATCTGATCTCTTCCTAGCAAAGAGTTGCCCACATCTCCTCCCAAGGTGGGAGAGTCCCTATGCCTAGGATGCTCTAGACAAATACTTCCCAATCTTCTAAGACAACATTCAAGGTTGTCCTCACCATAAGCTCCTGATCCGGTGTCACTCCTATAGCAGTCAACTGGTCTCGGATCTCGTTCAGTCCTCTGAGGAAGGTGTCAATCGATTGACCCTTGTTCATCTTATACTACCTCATTTGGTTCTCGAGCAGCATTCTTCTCTACACAAAAGTATGCTAGTATAGGTTCTTGAAAGCCTCCCACATCTCAACTGTCGTTTCCTTCTCGGCTATAGGTGGTACCACATGATCCTTGACCCCGTCAAGAATAATGCACTTGGCCCTTGCCATCGCCTCTTCGTACTTGTCGTTATCATTGGGGTCAACTGGGATAGCTATAACCTTCAAGGCGAAGTTCTTGACACGATTCCTGTCAAGCACTGATAAGATTCTGGCCTTCCAGACTACAAAGTTCGATGCTTCGTCCAGTCTATCCTGGTCTCTTACCCCGTGTAGTGCCATGACGCTGCTCTACTTCCCTCCTGGAAGTTCTCTGTTCGACTCCTCTGAGTCTCTACTTCCCGTCTGGAAGTTCTCTTCTAGACTCCCTCTGAGTCCTGATTTCCCTCCTGGAAATCCTTCTGCCGCTTGTTGAGATGCCCTCTACTCTGATCGTCTTGTGCAATTGCACTGTTGATCCAGGTTCCTCAATTAGAAACCCTCGGTAACAACTCCTCTGGCCCTGCTTGTTAGGTATTGTTCTGACTACAGTACCTCACCAGCTCCACTTTGCAATATTTATGCAACCTTCTAGACTCTAGCAACTGCCTCTCTGTGAATTGTGTCAACCCCTCTGCCTCACGCAGGCTCTGCGTCAACCCTAGGATGCCCTGCATCAGCCCTCTAGCCCTCTGCGTCAGCAACGCTGGCCTCTTTGAGGCTCTACGCAGCTCCCGACTTCTTCTGCATGGCTCTGGCTAGCTCTGCGTCACACTTGGCTTCCGTGTTGCTAGAAATAGCTTTTGTCACCTCGGGGCAGTAGTTTTCTGCTGCTATTGCTCCGCTCAGCTGATGTCTTTTAGTCCTCCTGTAATCTGCAATCACGCTCCGATACCATGTTGAAGTTTCTAAGTTTACTTAGTTTAGAAACCCTTCATGCGCTTTTTCTGATTTATTCCTACCTACTTGTTATTTTTCTTTAACAACTTATTTACAAAGTAAATACTGAAAATAAACACCAGTGCATGCTCAACATATTACAGATCAACACCTAAAAGAAACAAGAACAAACACACAACATGACACCATTATTTTTGGACCAATGTCCCCGGAAAAACCCAATGCGGGAAAACCGGTGCAGCTATCTAACGGTTTTCTTATTAAGCAATATCATAGTACAATCTGGGTGTTGAAACTGGCCTACCCAACAGAGAATTTCCTTAGCAACTATACCTCACAGTTTGAGAGAAATCTCCTCGCTGAAACCCCGAAAAATCCTTCCCGCAACTCCTCAACACAAAACTGCTCTGCAACCCCGGCGTCTGCCCAATCTGGACTGCGTCAACCCCTCTCTATCTCACGCTGGCCCTACGTCAGCCTATATTGGCCCACGTCAGCCCCAAGAGGCCCTGCATCAGCTTTCTGGGCCTCTGCGTCAGCTTTCTGGGCCTCTGCGTCAGACACGCTGGCCTATCTAGTGCTCTACGCAGCACTTGGTTGCCTCTGCATCAGCCCTTACTGGCTCTACATCCCTCTCTTTGGCTGCTACGCTACACTCCTGGCACAATCTCTGCCTTCTCTGTGTCTCTGTACTCAATGCCCCTCAGTTGCTCTCCCGATCACTGATTCTATCTCTCTTAGCAAACCCCGCTCTGGAGAATAGAATGACTAATCACTATGGTGTATTCGCCAAGTGACCCTCAAGCCTCCTCTTATACTTTTCCTGTTGACATCTCAACAACTGAGATTAAGTCTCTAATCAACAAATAAGATTAGATCTGGCTTGATCCATGTCTTTTGGACCATTCTAACACAGATTCATATTAATACACATTAATATTTTATTTTACCTAAGTTTAGGCTTGGGGACTCCATTAAAAATATTAATTATTTTAATATCTCCTGATCTGTTTAGAATTTGCCCAAACCCTTTCTGGGTATTGGAGATCTCATGTGCCCCAACCTCTCCACCAAATTTCGTGGCTGGAGCACATCCAATGCTACCCCAAATCAAAAGAAAACATTGCATAGGCAGCATTTCGAAACCCCAGAGTGGCAGCATAATCCATTGGCCAAGAGGGCTAATTTTCATGGAAAATTACTTCTTTGGGTGAGTTGACAGAGAGTAAAGTTTCTGGATCGAAGATTCGCAGAGGTGGAGGGAGCAATGCAACAGTTTCCACGCAGAGCATATCTTCAGCTAGGACGCATTCATTTTGCAGCAGTTGTTGGCATAATAGCGTCTGAAGGAGAGGAGAGCACATACTGAGGGAATTCTTTCCTTAGGGGACTTCTAGCCAAGAAGTTTGAATTTTCCCAGCAGAGCAACAGTAGTTGTGTGCAGGATTTGTCACTCCGGAAGGGAGTGTGAATAGCTGAGCAGCAGTTGTGCAAAGGAGAAGAGGAGGAATTCGACTTTTATCAAAGAGATGGCATCAGCTGCGTTGAGAGATCAAAATCAGTTGGACGAAGCCTGCAACTATGTGATCTGGAAGGCTATAATTTCTTGCCTTCTAGATGAGCATGATCTCAAAACTTATGTCGATAGTGTGGTAGTTGTACCCGCAGATGCAGATCCGCTCAAGAAGTACAAGAAAGAGATGGCGAGAGCTAAGAGGTTTATTCTCAATGGGTTTCGAGATCATGCGGTATCTCACATAGCTGGCAAAGATATTGCCCGACAGATGTGGGAGGCACTAGCTACGCTATACGAAGGATCTTCCAAGCAACGGAAGATGTATCTTGAGGAGAAGATGAGATGCACGAGGAGGCAGAAAGGGGAGCATGTAGACCCCTTCCTTACTAGGCTTCAAGATGTCCAGGATCAGTTGGCTTCAATATGATCAGTGCCCCAACCTACAGAGTTTGTACGATTCGCGCTAAACAATGTTTCTGAAGATTGGCAAGTTTTCGTCTAGAGTATCTTGGGCAAAGAAAAACTGCCAGATTGGGAATGTGTGTGGGCTAATCTGCAGCAGGAGGAGATGAGGCGTGATATAGTGAAGGCCACCATCAGTGGCATTAGCAGCAGTGGGACGAAGCAAATGAAGGAAGAGGAGAACGTGGCCCTTGCATCAAAGGGGCAGCAAGAGCAGCGCAGAAGAAAGGACATTTTGAAGATCAAGTGCTTCAGGTATGGTGAGCTTGGCCACTACAACACTCAATGTCCTCTTAGAAAGAAGGACAAAGAGGAGAAGCAGGATCAGCAGGTTGCATCCCCTCAGATGGACAGGTTGTCCTCCAGACTAGAGGAAGAGTTTGCTATGATCGCTGAGTTACCTCTGTTAATCTAGGTTGTCATTGATGTCAATATGGCAGTGTTTGTGATGGAAAATTCTTGTGATCATAATGTTGCCCATGAAGGATCCAAGGATTGAATACAGACATAATAGAAATAGTGAAACCAAGGAGGAAAGCTATTGGAAGCCGAGGAAAGCCGAAGAGTAAGATGAAGAAGTCATTGAAAGCCAGCAAGAGAAGAGAAGCAATTTATCGGAAGCAGTTTATAGGGAGGAGTTAAGATATCAGCGCTTTATCAGAGAAATTATATTGTCTTGTTATCGGCGGTTCTATTATATTAAGTTATGTAAATACTGCTCAAACCCCTGATTGCAATATAACGGAGTCAAGAAATGAATGGCAGAGACCAAACCCAAGTGCTTGCGGAAGAAGAATGGTAGAGGAATAGATTTGGATTGTCAAATCGACAGATCTGTTACATTGATGGTTATTAGCAAATGCGGGGGTAGGAAAGTACGGATTTCCTTGATCGTAGCTGAAGTCCCGCACTCAATCCTAGCCGTCAATCTCATATTCAACTCTTAGATCACATTCAACTGTGGGGGTTAAGGCCGTTTTAGTCCATGTGCCAGTCAAAGTCCCACAAACCATAGATTGCGATATAATACGTGGACCCAATAGCTCCATTAGAACATACCTTTATGTCGTATCGCATCCAGATATCGGGGAAGTTATGCAAATCATAAGAGTTGTCACCGTCAGACTGCCGATTGCGATAATATGGCGGACCTGATGGATTCATTAAAAACAGTTCATTGAATATCGCATCCGCTCCATCAGAAGACAAAGCATGTGCACACTTGTAAAACATCTGATTTTTATGAAATTGCGATTGCGGGATTAAAGGAATGACTTCGATTCTCATGAAATTGCGATTGCAGGATTAAAGGTGATGACGTGGCATGTGGGACCTCCATGTGTGTATAGCTGCTCTTATATGGTTTCCGTGAATAATCAATCTATGGATAAAAGACTCTCCGATATATATTTTTAATATACAAGTCGGCCTCCCTCCAATAGACGTGTCCTTTGGTCATTGGTGTTACTTGTATAAAAATGAGTTAAAACGCTTCAGTTCTGAGTATCTATCTTGGGCATAAAAATAGAGCATAAAGAAGTTCACAACTCGTGAACTTGAAGAGACAGAGGAAGCCGAAGGAACAGTGGAAAGAAAGCCGAAGGTCGAGCGAGCGAAAAAGGAAGCCAAAGGTCGAGCGAACGAAAGTGGAAGCCGAAGGTCGAGCAAGCGAAGAAGGAAGCCGAAAGGTCCAGCAGAAGAAAAAGGAAGCCAAAGGTCGAGCGAACGAAAGTGGAAGCCGAAGGTCGAGCGAGCGAAGAAGGAAGCCGAAAGGTCCAGCGGAACAAGAAGGAAGCTGAAGGTCGAACATTCCGTTGACTGGGTTATTTATTGAAAAGCTCAGACCTGTGTTTGATAGTGATTCAGATAACAGTTCAAAAGGACGCTTTGCAGATCTAAGATTATCTGAGTATGAAAAGGGTTGTTTTTAACTGAACGCACAATATGAAACCGTGACAGACACTACATGTCTTGGTGTAGTCAGGTGCCAAAGTGGCAGATGCAGTAGCTAGTCGCAGATCAGAGACTGAGCAACGCAGAGTAGAGTTGGCAGCATTGCAATTGGCACAATGCGGAGTCAGCAGTAGCGTAGATGCTTCAGTGACAATGCAGAGGCTAGCAGCAATCAGAACTCGGACGAGGGATACATCACTCTGACCACAGTTGGTTTAGTATTTTGGATGCTTTTCCGTTGCAATTGTTGCAGTTGTAGCGACAGCAAATGGAGAAGGTTGCAGTGCAAATGCAGTGTTGGCAACAGTTCAGCAGGGCCAGCAGCAACACAGATGCAGCAATCAAAGTTGCGCAGTGGTTGGTGGGCAACAGCAGCTAGACATCAGCGGCGCAATAGGAGATGGTGCAAAGATAAAGTGATGCTTCAGTGGGTTACAACACTATAGCACATTCCTCGCTAAGAGGAAGTGTTGATTTCTGTAGCATCGAATGTGCTCTAACCTCGACATTTTGTAGAGAGGCTAAGAAACATGCATTCTCCAATACCCAGAAATCGTTTGAGAAAATTCTATCTCGAGATGGTTTAATAAAAATAATTAATCATTTTTAATGTATTCCTAAGTCTAAACTTAGGAAATGTGATTAATTAAAGGGTATTAATTAAATCTAGTGTGAATCTTCTAGAAGAAGACGAGGATCAACTCCCAGTTAGTCTCAGCCTTTGATTATGTTTTAATCTTGGTCATTGGTGCTCCAACAAAAGATTATAAGAAGGAGCTTGATGTGCATTTGGAGAACACACTAGAAGCACACCGAGCTAGTGAGATCAAGAGATCGAATTTCTCAAGAATAGCAGCGCTGAGTTGCCAGAGAGAGATCAAGTGATCTTCTTGCAGTGAGGGGCAGGGATAGTACATCGGAGGAGAGTTTTTCCAGATCCGGAGTGTTAGCGCTTGAAATTTCACCTCAGGCTGAAAAAGGTAAACTCCAAGGCAACATCAAACCACATAGCCTCGTAGCTAGCCCTACGGGGCAGGAGAGGGCTCTCTCTGGTCTATCTCGGTAAAGATCTTCAATGGGCGAGATAACCAATGTGGAAACACTGATTTTAGGCTAGTAAAAGGATAAAAAGGTTTGATTTAGGGATTTTTAGGGTTTTGATGGAAAATTGGGGAAAGGCAATTTTGGGTGCGGGGATTGGACGCAGTTTTCGCAAGGGGCTCTTTGGGGCGAGGTAGGAGACTGTATTGATGCCTTTGAAAGATTTGAATGGATGAGAATGACTGGTGAGGAGCTAAGGAGAGCAAGCAATCAACTTGAATTCTCCTTAAACAGCTAAAAACATTGATATTAAGCAAACTTAAAGGTAGAGCATAGCAACCATGAATTCTACCTTAACACTTCATTTGCTTAATTTGCAGAAGAAAAAGTAAGAAAATGATTCACATAACAAACTTACAAGTACAAAGAGAAACACACCTTCAATACATGTAACCACAGGAATCCCAAAAAGGACTGCAAAACCCTGGTCTTTCTTCCTTTGCCAAAATGCAGAGATACAATGGGTAATACAATAGAAGCTTTCTCCCTCAAGAGTCCAACCATGAAAATGACTAATAAAGTACATAATATAGGCAAGCTAACATCTTTCCTTGCATCTAGGGGTCGAGCTCACCATCCTAGGAGCTGTTTCAACCAATTCCAAACTGAGCACTAAAATCTAGGCAGTCAAAACAACTTGTCTCTATAAGCTAGGAAACCAATTCATTCATTAAATTTTTGCCTATTTCATGAATGAATCTTCTAGAAGAGATAAATAAGTGTCAAAGTATCATAAAATTACATCATTTACATCAAGAAGGATCAAAATCCACTCCAAAAAGTCAAACCTAGTCAAAACTGTGTTTTGCTGAGCTG
>APFE031662212.1:137205-168890 GCA_000404065.3 Pinus taeda | reverse complement strand
GATGGGTGGCACATTCATCAGACGGATGTGAAGACTGCGTTCCACAATGGAGTCATTGAGGAGGAAGTGTACATAGAGCAGCCCGAAGGTTTCGAGATCTTCAGCAGCGAGTCACATGTGTGCAGGCTCAAGAGAGCGCTGTATGGGTTGAAACAAGCACCTCGTGCTTGGTACACACAGATAGACAACTATTTCACTGGACTTGGATTCTCCAAGTGTGAGGTAGATCCTAACTTATACTAGATAGTGGTGGAGGGTAAGTTGCTTATCATTGTATTGTATGTAGATGATTTGATTTTAACGGGAGATGAGCTGTTGATACTTTCATACAAGGAGGATCTTGCTTGGGAGTTTGAGATGAAGGACTTGGGCCTCCTTCATTATTTCCTGGGATTGGAAATTTGGCAGTGCAGTGATGGAATGTTTGTTTCTCAGGGTAAGTATGCCTGGGAGATACTGGAGAAGTTCAACATGCATGGCTTCAAGTATGTTGATACTCCTCTTCCTAGAGGTTGGAAGAAGGAGGATGCTACTTCAACGGAGGTAGTGGATGCCACTGTTTATCGACAGTTGGTGGGGTCACTTATTTATTTGGTCAATACACGACCCGATATATGCTATGCTGTTAACTAGCTTTCACAAGCTATGGTTAATCCAACCAAGCTCTTCTGGAAGGCAGGCAAGCATGTATTGCGTTATCTCAGAGGCACATTGGGATATGGATTGTGGTACACACAGGAGGATGAGGTGAAGCTATGTGGCTTCACGGATGCAGATTGGGCAGGGAGCCCAACGGACAGAAAGAGCACATCTAGAGGGATCTTCAGTATCGAGTCGACAACAGTTTCTTGGTAGAGCAGGAAGAAGAGATCCGTGGCACTCAGTTCAACAGAGGCCGAGTATATGGCAGCAAGTTTGGCTGCATGCGAGGCTATATGGATGAGGAAGATCCTGGTCGGGTTGTTCGGGTCTCATTTGGATCCTACTATGATTTACTATGATAACCAGAGCTGCATTAAACTCTCGGCTAATCCTGTATTTCATGATAAATCCAAACACATCAACATCAGGTACCATCATATCAGAGATTGTGTGCAGTGGAGAATAATGTTACTTTCATATATTCCCATGGAGGATCAGGATGCTAATATCTTAATGAAGGCGCTCACCAGGAGCAAATTCAAGTACCACCGAGACATGATAGGGGTTGCTAATAATCCATATCTTGTTGAGAGGGAGTGTTGAGAATGCAACAAGATGATGGAGCTTAGTGGAAAGAAGTCACCTTCACTAAGTGGGCCCGTAGGCTATTTTTGGCGCAAAGTCTATTTTTAGACTATGTCTATTTTTAGACATATGGATCATGGTCTATGACTTGCAGCATGCTATTGTGGATGATTGGTCAAGTTGGTAAAAATAGATGGACCTCTATTTTTAGCCATATGGGCGGAGTCTATTTTTGGATTGCCAGGCTAAAAATAGAACAGTCGAATATTATTAGCTCTTAATAATATTGGACATAAACATTATCTTATTCTCTTGGAGCACTTCAGTTCTAGCTACAGATGTGGCACATGCAACTGCCAGAAGGAAATACACTTT
Source organism: Pinus taeda (assembly GCA_000404065.3). NCBI lineage: Eukaryota > Viridiplantae > Streptophyta > Pinopsida > Pinales > Pinaceae > Pinus > Pinus taeda. The sequence goes on along the minus strand of APFE031662212.1, from coordinate 167,288 downwards.
TCTTATGGGTTAGTTGAGCTATTGCATGGAGGAATTCAGTTAGGACTTCAGTGATTGAGTTCTGTGGAGTTGGATCAGGAGTTGATGGAGTTGTGTTCAGTTTGACTTAGTTGAACTAGTTGTAGTTAGTCTAACTGGAAAATAGACTAATGTTGAGTGGTGTGAATTAGTTATTAATTAATTCACTAATTATTAAATCATGAATCAACTGAGGAATACATCAGTTAACTCAGTGCATGGACAGTTCAGTGGAGACAAGTGTTAGAGGTGAGCGAAAGGGCAAGACAGTTGTCAGTTGTGACTATAGTTGTGCATGAGATTTGCACAATCAATGGATTGAGTATTTCCAATGAGGATTGCATGGTATAACTAAAGGGAATACGAATTTGGATCACACATTTGGTGTCATTCTCATCTATTCTCATGCAGGATTGCGCAGTGGAGGCAGGCAAGCAGCGGAGGAGATTTGAGCCAGTGATTGATTCAAATATGAGCTAGTTTTGTGTGTACCAGGTGGAGATAGTACTAAGTACTTGTGAGGAGTATTGTACTATGTATTGTTACATGTTCTCAATCAATATAATATATAGATAGTTGGGGGTTTTCAGCTGTATGCTTTCCCCGGATACATACTTTGTTGATATGTGTCATTGATGCTTCAATGTGTGCATGTAATTGTTTCTTAATTCCGCTAAATTGATGATCAACATAGAGGAGGTTATGTATTATGCATGATTCCAAAAATAGTGTATAATTAGGATAATCTCTATGAATAAGTGTCATATTATTCAAAATTTCTACACGATCATGTAGTCTTTTGCTTGGTATTGAGTACATCATTGTTCTGAGCGAGAGGTTTTAGGCCTATATGTTTGGGTTTGGAGATAGATGATTATATCTCCATCCACAGATCGCTCGACAATATCAAAAACAAAGATTCATCCACGATTGATGCTCTGGATGTTGAATCGTTGAATGACGATGGGAAGTCGCATAGTAACTCCGTGAAAACTAGAGATTTCTTTGATTTTGATTTTACAAATTCCAGATCAAACTCTTGCAAAATAGCTATCCATTTTGAATATTTACCCGCAAGTAATTGACGCGGCAAGATGTAAGTCATAGGGTTGCAATCTGACCAAATGGTAGTTTTGTGAAAGAGGATATAGTGTTGAAATCTCTATACTACTTGAACAACTGCAAGAGCCAACTTTTCAACATACGAGTACTTGCTTTCTGTATCATTTAAGTTTCGACTTAAATAATAGACAGCATGTTCGATTCCATTGTCTTCTTGAACTAAAACCATTGCGATGGTCGTATCTGCCGCAGCTAGATACATGTTAAACTCTTTTTGATAGTCAGGAGCGTGAATTAATGATGCTTTTATTAGGGATTCCTTTAAAGCATCAAAGGAAACTTTCGCAACCTGATCCCAATTGAAGGGCACTTCTTTTTTCAAAAGATGCATATAACCTTTAGCAAGTTCGACATAATTTGGAATGAACCTCCTTAGAAAGTTTGCTTTCCCTTGGAGTTTCTGAATTTGAAGCAAATTTGAAGGTTGAGGCATATCGATGATCGTCTGAACCTTACATGGGTCGAGACGAACCCCGTCCTTTGAAACCACAAAGTCAAGTAAACAACCAGAACTGACACAAAGCACACACTTGTGCGGATTGAGTCGTATCTTGTAGTGTTAGTAATGTAGAAAAATAGCTCTCAAATGCTGCAGATGATCAGTCCGCTTTCGCGAATGAGCTGGAAGATCGTTGAGATATGGTTGAACGATGTTCTTGATGTCATGGAAGGCATAATTCATAGCCCTCTAAAAAGTTTCCCCTGCATTCTTTAAACTGAAAGGTAACTTGCGGTATGCGAATGTGCGCCACGGACAAATAAATGCAGTCTTTGACTGGTCCTATGGGGAGATATTTATTTGATTATACCTGGAAAATCCATCCATAAACGAAAAGATTTCCCATCCGGCGCATTCATAAATTATCTGTTCGATGAAGGGTGTATGGTAGTTGTCCCTTGGACAAGCTTGGTTTACATCCCTGTAATCGACGCACACTCTAACAGTTCCTTGCTTTTTCATCACAGGAGCAATATTCGATACCCAATCAATTAGAAGAACCGGGTAAATGAAACCAGCATGTAAAAATTTTTCAACTTCCGTCTTAATGGTAGTGGCTTTCTTTGGGTGCTCCTGCCGAAGTCGTTTTCGTACTGGTTTGACATCTGGATACATCTCAATTTCGTGTTCAACTATGCTCGAGTCAATGCCTGGTATTTCTTCATATGACCATGCAAAGACATCTCTGAACTCGCGAAAGAGAGCACAATATATTTCCTGATAACACCCATCCTAAAAACTGAAGGTCATGACAAACCCTTTGTGTAGGATATCCCATTCACCTGTCCTATGGCGGTGCTCTATTTCTATATACTAGTTCATTCTTATAACATCTAGGGTATGATATAACAGGTGCACCCACTCAAGTTTTGGCTTTTCCCCATAGGCCTGTGTCCACTTAGCCAAATGCACGCATGGATCATCCTACCCATCACACTTATCTATCAGCCGCACCCTAGGCTTCCCAAATCATGTGCGCATCATTCTCCTACATTTGTGCCAGTCGTCAAAGCTCCCTTTGTGCATACCCCACCATCTCGCGAGTGTAGTGCGTAGTACCCAGGCCAAGGCTTGGAATCATTGCTTTTATGGCACCTCCCTTTCAAATTTATCCAAGAAAGTATCTACCTCACTTAAACAATCATAAGTAGGTAGGTCTCTTACTTCTATCAATACGTAGTGTAGCAACCTTGTCATCATATTACAATTCAGTATCGTTACGTCATGTAACTGATTTTGCCATCACTCTATTTCCTCATCTAAATCTGAAGTACAGGAGATTTCTCACTCCCATGCAATTCGCCCATTCACGGTGGGGTTCACCTAGTCCTGGCCTCATGTTGTTATCTTGTAGATGCAGTCCAGATCATCATCACTTTCATAGTTTCGTACCGGCTCCATATAGTGAGATCCTTCAGCAGGGTCTAGGGGTATAATTACGCGTAGTGACTTCTTCTCAAAAATCATCTTTCTCTTCTTTAGATTAATCACCACATTCATGTCAGTGGCCAGTCAATTCCTAGGAGTGTGAGGTAGGGATTGTTGTCATCAACAATCTCTATCACTTCAAAATCATCCACCGCACTCACTCCTTCAATATCCATAATTATTCCCTACAATCTCCCCATGGGTATTATTTTCTATTGGTTCGCCATCCTTAGCTGAATTAGGGACCACTGCACTGCAGGTCTTCCCATTCGCTCCCATATCTTTTTTGGTAGAACATTTGCATCTTATCCCAAATCTACAATTACTTGGTCCATCTCATATTCTCCGATATGCGTGGTTAGTCTCATCTCTCTTCCCGTTCTTGTATTATGCTTTTTGATCTTTCAGACTACACACGGTCCCAGGGCATCTATTGATGAGTTCTTGTAACCCTTTCACCACCTTACAGTCACGCAGTAACTTCATACATGTTTCCAAGAACGTTGTGAGCATAGATGGGTTCATTTCTGGCTCTAATTTATCTGTGTTTCCTGAAGTGGAGGCATCAACGAAGCTCTTCTTAGCTTCCATGAAGGTTTCCCGAGTGCTCTCCAAATCAAACTCCACTTCTTTCGCCAGAGCCTTGTGAACCCAACTACTATCTTCTTGTTGTTTTCCTTTGTCATCACCCATCGTGATTCCACTTCAGAGCACAATGTCACATTCAGATCTTCCTCACGTGGCTCAAACCTCATCATCTACAGATTCTAAGTTGGAGCACGCAGTAGCACTCCTTTGTCTCATCATCAAACAAGGTGTAATACAAAGACGATGGGTGTGTTGGATTCATCCAATCACAGGCATAATGTCTTGGCCCTCTGCAATTGTAGCATATCAACTGTTCACGACCTCTTCCAAGTCCTCCTCCACCTTGACCTCGTCCGCGTCCCTGAATTCCTATTCATGCCATTTCTGCATTTTGGTCAAGGGGTCGCATTTCGACCTGAACTCTGTAGGTGGGAGTTCTATCCATCATCAACTCATAGCTTCTGCAAGTGTGCTCATCGTGTCCCACTGACCTACAAAATTTGTGAATTTTGTGTATACTTCTGTAACAAGTGAAAATTGTTCATTGCATGTTTTCCTACTATTTGACAAATCACACACCACAAAGAATGCACCGCTCTAAGTCCTACTTTTGCTTCTAGCCTTAAGGGCATAGGTCCTCCTCCTACGAGGTAATTTGTAAAAACCAAGCAGTGGTCTTTGTCATGACCCTGACTCTTGCATTTCACGCACCATACCTCTTCACGCACTTTTGGTCAAGTTGTCCTGTCCTATTTCAGACTCTACATCTCAAATCATAAATTCTTCATTTGCACGTGGTGTTGAGCCTTGCAATAGGTATGTATTTTCTCCTCATTATTGTCTTTTTCCTCCTTTCTTATACATGTTGTGCCATGATATAATAACAAATTGATAGGATTTTGATAAGGAATGAACAAAACTGCCTTTGATACAATTTGACCGAACAGAACAGCATAAGCTAAACGAGGAGAATGAGACACGTCGGGTGCAGTCAAACCAAGGAACAAGTCAAGAAGATCAGCATGAGATAGAAGAATTATCTGAATATAGCATTTAGTTTTGAATCCCTCAGGATCTTCTGATCCTGAAGGATCACATTTATCTTTTCCCTTTTGACTATCAAAGAGAAGACTGAAGAGGGATATCTTGTCTTTTACTTGATTGTAATTGTAATTTAAAGAAGGGTTATTTTGAGGAACAATATCGTGTTGTAATGATAAGTGACTTTCATGATTAACAAACAACTTGTGTTGTTGTTCATTCAGATATTCGGTAATCATTAAGCAGTGTTCGCTGGTGGCTAGGGCTCGGTCTCTAGTGGAACTTACTGTTGTTCCCTGTTTTATGCATTTTTCGTTTCCTACAAGTTATTCTGCTTTATAGCTTTTCAGTTGATGTATTTTCATTGAATCGGATTTCTGGTATTCATTTCATTAATACGCAGTCATAGTTGGTTTTATTTAATTCATGTCATGGATTGAATTAGTTATCAGTTAAAGAATCATTTCCGGTTAATTGCAGAATAGAGTGTGATTGATTAAATGATTTCCTTATATCCAATGTTTAAGTACATCTGAAAGAGCTCAATTAATACTACAGTTCTCTCGATTGATTTTCATTTGAATTTAGTTTATTAAGATTGAATTACGGTATTGTTTGAGATAAAGTCATGATGCTTAGATGAATCATTTCCTTTAGAGTTACAAGCTTGAGTCTTATGATTGCATCTATTTACTCTTGTATTGAATTTCATAGCTTAGTTTAAAGCATTACTCTCTGGATTTATAGCTTGCACATATTGTGTACACTCTTGGAATAAAAATACTTACCCGGGTTTATAATTAATGTGAGGCAATTAGGAGTTTTAAAAGACACCTTTTAGGACCCAACATTTTGGCGTCATTGCTGGGGAGAGTGTTTCCATCTTACAAAGAGTGATATCTTTCTGCTGAGAGAGAATTGGGTATTAAAAATGGGAGGTAAGAACCTATGTAACAAGCGAGTAAAATGTGCACTCCTCCTCCTACTTTCTAGCATAATTGCATACGAATTTAAGATAGAAATGAATGCTTGTGTTTTTGTATGAATGACTAGGAAGAAAAGACCAGAAAAAGATATAATTCCTCCCCCCAAACTTGAAAAATCTAAGGGACCAGTGACCCTTGGAAGATCAACCTTCACTGATGAAATAATAAGAAACATTGAGTCTCAGTCATCAGTAGGACAATGAACTATTGCTACAAGACACCCTACTATTTCCCTTCAAGCCACAAGATCACCATCTGTAGCTAATGTTGAGATTCACAGTAATACTGAAGGGTCTGAACAGAGTTTTCAAGATATTGAAAATTCACAACCACAACCTTCACAAGAAGAGAATTCTTGCAACCTCCGTGAAGGAGAAGGAGAAATGGGTAATCCTAAAATTAAATCATCAAAACCTAGATCTCCTGAAGTAGTAATTGAACAAAGGACACCCAATGTTCTGGATCGAGGTAGTGCTATTAAAATCATTCCAGCCTCTTATGGACATCCTAGGAACAACTCTCCAGCTCCAAAGACCCCTGAAGAATATTTTTTATTTATGACTAAATGGCCAATAATCAGTGATAGCCCCAGAATCTACGTTACAATACCCTATTGTAGACATAGCTGTCAATGCCCCCATGAAAGCTATTCCATTCCAAAATATTCCTACCTTTCATGGGTTAACTTCAGAAGACCCTGATGCATTCCTTTCAATGTCCTATGTAGGGGTTATGATTACACCACTGACCTCGAGAAGCTGAAATTATTCCCCTCTACTCTGAAGGGAGCAGCCCTGAGTTGGTTTATGGGACTTGGTGGAGGTATCATCAATGATTGCGAATATATGAAAACATCCTTCCTTAACAAATACCAAGATTATTGCCGAACTAGAGAACTAAAAGATGAAATCTTTCAAATGGTAGCTAAGCCTAATGAGACTCTAGAAGAATATGTCAAGTGTTTCCAATATAATCTGCAAAGATCTCCTTATGCAAATCTGCCTGATGATGTTCTAAAAACCACAATGATTAAAGGTATGAAAGACCAATGGGTAGAAACACTGAATATAATGGGTAAGGGTGATATTTATCAAGAAGATTATGACAATATTGTAGACTTGTGCATCAGGTGCTCTAGGTGTAGTACAAGGTTGAAACCAGCCGGACGTGATGCGATCACCAGAGACAATAAAGCCTCAAGAGGAAGCATTACAAGAGTCGAAATCGACAATCTATTGGAGGATTTCAAGACTGATATCCTGGGGACCCTGACGACACAATTGGATATCATGCAAGCTAAATGAAAACAGGCCAAAGAAAAATAGAACCTAGCTATTTTCTGTCCCCGTTGCAGAAAAAACACAATCATAAAGAATGCCTACTAGATGCGATACAGGCATGTGCCATATGTACCAAGGAGCATGCCACAAAAAGTTTCCCATCGCTCCTAGGATTAAAATCAGTCTTCAAGAAGTGGAAGAAGAAGTGGAACCAGTATATCTTTTGAACTAGTGTCATCAATGGAAAGCACGTCAAATAGGTATTCCTATCGATCCATCTTCATTCTTTCCTCCCCCACAATATAATTCTCAGCAATATTCAGGGGAAGCATGGCAAAACTAGCCACCTTTTCCTACTTGGCCACCTCAAACATTTTCTATGCCACCATGTCCCAACTAGTCAAATCCAAACAATAATTTTTCAAGTCCCTCTAACCCTCCACCATTCTGGTAGAACAATCCCTATCCATCCCAATGGTCCCCTTCCACCTCACAAAATCAGAACTAGCAATCAAAATGGAAAAGATCCACTTACCAGCCTATGGGGACAATTCCTCTATCTCAACCTACTTTACCAACACCTTATAAATTGCAACAGAATCCTCAATCTAATATATGACTACAACTCCCAGCCCAACCCAACCCAAAACCCAACAACAATCCAATCCAGTCAATACAAATCATTGAGGGTCTGGACCCTGAAGCAGAGTTGAGAGAGTGCAACAAACTCAATTTAAGATATGGATGCATAATCGCTCCAGACAAGGATGAAAATATGAAACCTGAAGAACCACACCTAAATAAGCCTTTGACTGTAAACGATCGAGAAGGGGAAGATACATTCAGGCAAAAAACTCCTGAACAGATCATAACTACTTCCCCACCATTCCCATAAATACTGATGATACCACGCCCAATTGAACACCCTGACTTTGATCTTCTGGGTGAACTCAAGAATATCTGTATAAAAATACCCCTCCTAGAGGCTATTTAAGACATTCCAATATATGCAAAAACTATTAAAGAATTGTGTATAAAGAAGTTTGTGAGGCAAACAAAAATAACCCCAACTGTCCATGTTGTCGGGACTTTGTCTTATTTATTACTAGGCAAAGAGACACTTGTAAAATATGAAGACCCAAGAAACCCCATTGCCACAGTACAAATAAATGGTTGCTATTTTCCCAATGCTTTAGTTGATTTAGGGGTAGCCATTAACATTCTCACAACAACAACTTGTGAAATACTTGGCATCACAGCCTTGGAACCAACAACTACCTCGCTAGAACTTGCTGACAACTCAGTCATTAGGCTAGAAGGAACATTACTGGATGTGATGGTTTTTGTAGACACTTGAGAATATCCCACAGATTTTTTGATTATTAACCCTAGGAACCGGCTAGATAGACATCCTTTAATTTTAGGAAGGCCTTGGTTAGCAACCTCTGATGTTTATATTAGTTGTCAGACAGGCATTATGACCATAACCAAAGGGAATGATGTGAAGAATATATCCTTATACCCTCCTACTCAACCAAGCCTAACCATTGTAAAAACTAGGAAGCAACATGTAACATATTTAACAGAAAATATTTAGTTGCCATTGATTGTGGCAGATGCCCTTGATTTTAAAAACCAAACAGAAGACGATGTCATTAATACTTTTATCAATCATCCTTCTATAGTATCTAGTTTGAAATGTTACATGATTAAAGTAGTCCTTGACAATGAAATTGAAGAAGATTCCCTGAGAGATATCAATGACCAACCAATACCAACAACCACTATCTATAATAGCAAACCTATTGAAATCGAGCCAGGGAAGATCCTGAATATTAACAGTAATCTAAGTGATGACCAGCAACAGAAACTTATTCAAATCCTTAGGAAATAAAAAGGATCTTTTGCTTTAGATTACCTAGACATGAAAGGGATTGACCCTCAACTATGTATGCACCACATTTACACTAAAAAATATGCAAGACCCATTTGACAACCTCAGCATAGATTAAATCCTCACCTAAATGATATTGTTAAAGAAGAACTTCAAAAACTATTAGATGTGAATTTTATCTATCCTATATCTAATAGTAAATGGGTTTCTCCATTAGTAGTGGTCCCTAAAAAGAATGGGAAGTGGAAGATATGCGTTGACTACAAAGAACTCCAAAGTAACACAAAAAGACCATTTTCCCCTTCCATTCATCGGTCAAGTCCTAGATATGCTAGCAAGGAAGAAATTCTTCTCTTTCTTGGATGGCTTCAGTGGCTACAACCAAATTCAGATTGCCCTTGAAGAATAGGATAAAACTACTTTTACCTGCCCATGGGGAACATTTGCTTACAAGGTATTACTTTTTGGATTGTGCAACGCACCAGCTACATTCCAAACAGCCATACTCAGTATTTTTGCAAACTTGATAAATGAAGGTTTGGAAGTGTTCATGGATGATTTCACACCCTATGGAGATGACTTTGAACAGGCATTACAGACATTGGAGAAAGTCCTGGAATGGTGTATCGCTACTAGGCTATGCTTAAGCCATGAGAAGTGCCATATGATGATGACAGAGGACCTGATCCTAGGTCATTTCATTTCAGCAACTGGAATTCAGGTAGATCCAACAAAAATACAGGTAATCCTCTTATTAGCTACTCCCTACACTCAAACAGAGGTACGTATTTTTCTGGGACTTGTAGGATATTATCATAGATTTATAAAGAACTTCTCACAGGTTGTTGCACCATTATATGCCCTAACAGGAAATGTTGATTTTATATGGACTGACAAATGTGACATTGCCTTTACAGAGTTGAAATGGCTACTATCAACAGCACTAGTATTATGAGGGCCGAATTGGGATATACCATTCCATATTTCATTAGATGCGTCAGATTCAGCCATTGGAGCAGTTCTTGGCCAAGAAAATGACAAGAAACCCTACGCTATATATTACATTAGAAAAAACTTACGTCCTACTGAGTTGAACTATAAAGTAACAGAGAAAGAGTTTTTAGCTATTATTTATGCTATTAACAAATTCAAACACTATATATCTGGATACCCTGTAGTTCTGTATATTGATCACTCTGATTTCAAATATCTAACTAATAAACCCATCACGAATGGAAGAGTGACATGTTGGTTACTACTTTTGTAGGAATTTGACATAACTATAAAGGATCAATCAGGGAGGGAAAACCTTGTGGAAAATTTCCTCTCCTGAGTGCCAAGAATAGACGATGCAATGGCAGTAGAAGACCAGTTCTCGGATGAACACCTGTTTGTTGTGGTCATAAAAACACCATGGTACACAGATGTGGCAAATTATTTAGCAATAGGAAAACTGCCCAAACATATGACACCCGAAGAAAGGAAATTAATAGTACATCACAGCACTTGGTTCTCCTAGATCGGAGGATACCTTTTTCACACAGGGGCCGATATACACATCCACAAGTGTATTAGGGAAGACGAAATTTATGATATCTTAAAAACCTGCCACGATGGACCTTGCAGTGGACATTTTGCAGACCATAGAACTGGACATAAAATTTTGCAAATGGGCTACTACTGGCCCACGATTTTTAAGGATGTTAAGAAATTTGTCCAAGCATGCGATAGTTGCCAAAGGAGGGGCCGCCATGCCCAATCTGATGAGATGCCCCTAAATCCACAGCTACTGATAGAACCATTTGAGCAATGGGCATTAGATTTCATTGGAACGATCAACCCATTGTCCAATCAAAAATCATATATATTGGTTGTAACAAAATACGTGACTAAATGGGTGGAGGCAGTAGAATTTCCAAGAGTGACAAAGGAAACAGTGATTAATTTTCCTTTCGAAATTTTTGTGCGATATGGCTTACCTATCGAAGTAATTATTGATGGGGGGCCACAATTTGTAGGCCACAAGATTTCTGCTACACTGAAGAATCATCACATTATTCACATAATTACCTCTCTGTATCACCCACAGGTGAACAGGCAGGTGGAGAGTACCAACAAAGTAATTGAATCTATTATAATGAAGACAGTCTCATTCCACAGATGGGACTAGGTGACTCGACTACCAAAGGCATTGTGGGCATATCGCATGACTTCGAGCAACACAATTGGATACTCTCCATATCAGCTGGTATTTGGTAAGGAACCCATTTTCCCCATAAAATTTGAGATATAGACACTAAGGATAGCCCAGGAAGTGGGACTGGATTCAATTAAAGCCTAGATTAACATACTACAACAAATAAATGAATTAGATGAAATTTGGTTATTGTCTCTACATCATACTGCACTCATTCAACAACAAAGAGCCAAGTGGCATGATTCCCTAATTAAGAAGAAGACATTTCATGAGGGCAACTGGGCTCTTCTTTACGATTCCAGGTTTTAAGAATTCCCTGGTAAACTACAAACTGGATGGTTAGGCCCCTATGAAATAAAGGAAGTACATGGAAATGGCACCCTTACATTGGCCACCATTGATGGGTCTTGTTTTTCCTTCAAAGCAAATGAGCATTGGATATGCCTCTACCAAAAACCACTTACAAGAGAATCCTCTTACCAACAGATACGTGAAGGCTCCACCATGCAAATCCTAGTTACAGAAGGAAATCCTTCGGCAGCTTCATTATTATAAAATCTATTCCTTTTTGTAAAAACTATAAATATGATTGTTGATTTGATTTTTTGCATTCTTTTTGTTTTTTGTTGTTCCGTCTTCGGAACAACACATTTGATTTTTGTTGTTCCCTCTTCAAAACAACACTTTTCATTTTTGTTGTTCCCTCTTCAGAACATCACTTTTGATTTTTGTTGTTCCCACTTCGGAACAACACTTTTGGTTTTGTTGTTCCAACTTAGGAACAACACTTTTGGTTTTAATGTTCCCACTTCGGAACAACACTTTTGGTTTTATTGTTCTCACTTTAGAACAGCATGTTTGGTTTTGTTGTTCCCACTTTGGAACAACACTTTTGATTTTTGTTGTTCCCTCTTCGGAATAGCACTTTTTATTTTTGTTGTTCCCTCTTCGAAACAACACTTTTGACTTTTGTTGTTCCCTCTTCGTAACAGCATGTTTGATTTTTGTTTTTCCCTTTTCGGAACAACACTTTTGATTTTTGTTGTTCCCTCTTCGAAACAACACTTTTTATTTTTGTTGTTCCCTCTTCGGAACAACACTTTCGATTTTTTTTGTTCCCACTTCGAAACAATATTTTTGGTTTTGTTGTTCCCATTTTGGAACAACACTTTTGAATTTTGTTGTTCCCTCTTTGGAACAGCACTTTTGATTTTTGTTGTTCCTTCTTCGGAATAGCACGTTTGATTTTTTTTGTTCCCTCTTTGGAACAACGCTTTTGACTTTTGTTGTTCCCTCTTCAGAACAGCAAGTTTGATTTTTGTTGTTCCTTCTTCGGAACAGCACGTTTGATTTTTTTTGTTCCCTCTTCGGAACAACACTTTTGATTTTTGTTGTTCCCACTTCATAACAGAACTTTTGGTTTTGTTGTTCCCACTTCAGAACAGCGCTTTTTTTTTTGTTGTTCCCACTTCGGAACAAAAACTTTTTTGCGTGTTTGTTGTTCCAACTTTGGAACAGCAATTTTTGTTGTTTGTTGTTCAAATACTACCTTTTTTTAGAATTTTTTTTTGTTCCTTCTTTGGACCAGCATTTTTTCTTCTCGAAGTCGTGTTTTTTTAAATAGCACCCTTTTTCCTTGCATTTTTGTAATGTTGAACAGCACTCCAGGACTATTCCTAGTTAATCTAAGCCCCATTTTTCTTATTCCCTTTCATGGCATGAAGTACAATATTTTTATAAGGACGGGAATTATGGATTCTCTTAAAGCAAGTGAATATCCTTAACGTTATGATCTTTAACAAGACAGCTTCTTGATGATAGATTTCCTAAAAAATGGGGAAGGACACAATTATTTATATATTACTTTACTGTATTGATTTCTGTTGTATATAATATTGATTGATCATCTTTACCATGTTGGTTCCACCCTTCCTGGTTATAATCCTCCCTCTCTATTATAAGTGAGATTATGGGTATATCTTTTTTTCTATTGATATGTTCAACTTCTTCCACCATCCCTACTCTTAAGCAGTACTGAGTCTCCCTCTATTTATTGTAAAAATGTGTAATAACAACAAATTTTTCCTACAGATAGAGGATAGGGGATCTCATTAAGAGCCAGCCTACCATGTTCATAAGGAAGTAGCGATGTGACACTCCCACTATGGCCACCACAACAGGGTTATGATCTAAAGGATGGCTAAAATATCCTTGGAACATGAGGTCTCATCACAAGCCGACCTTATCAGTTTTGCTACTTCCCAGTGAATGGCAATGTGGTCATCTAGTTACCATGCCAGCACATTGATCTCTTCTATAGAAACAATAATAGAATTCTCCAACTATAAATTTAGGATCCTGACTCATATGGGTTAAAAAGGAACTTTGTCAAGACTATGGACGCCTGCTGGCAATAGAAGCTCTGCTTATGGTATTGAAGTTCAATTTTCAACATCAGTAATTATTATAATACCCTCTTCTTACTTTTCTTTTTATCAGAAGAATTATTTCCTTAATTTCTCCCTACCTTGAACATTTATGCATGAGTTAATGTTTTTAATCAATCATATCATTTTCAGCTAGAATATCATCAACAAAGCATCTTTCTTGCATATTGGCGTCCTCTTTCCTTACCGCATAACCTATCATCAACCAAAGCATCTTGTCTCTTATCAATAACCATCATTACACACCTCGTTTTCATAATATCCATACCTTTTATAGTCCTCTCATTAATATACGTACTCTTCCCCATATTAATGTCTTATCTTTCACCCTTGTACATTGTCATCATAACAGAATTCCCTCGTCCATTCGGTCGTAGGCAACCTCTCATCTTGGAGGGAGGGGACCTTCATTACACTCGTGCATGCGGTATAACTGTTTTATTGGATTTCATAGGTTGATATGGTACTCTATGATCATGCGGCATGTGGCAATATAATGGTCCTCAAATTAATGAATTCTCATAGAAATATCGTTTAAAATTGGAAAACTTAGTTGTTACAACTTACTTGTTGTTCCATCTCTCTGTTGATGTCTGTTGCTGTGTTTTCTCCACTGCACTAATCCTTTGCAATAGTAGGAAGAAATCAAGCATTGTGGGTGGTGAGTCTGTGCACCGAGAACCTTTAGTGTTGGAAGTCTCTGACAGAGCCAAGGAAATTCTGGTCCGCGTAGGGTGGATATCATACTTCACAAGATTTCAGCCCCCTAGTGAGGAAATCGCTATTGAATTTCTACAACATATGTAGAATGGTCAATCCCTGGTGAGAGCTAGAAGAATTACAGTATCAGACACTATAATAGTTGAAGTATCAGGGCTACTAATGAAAGGAACTACATTGCCAAAAAAAACACATAATGTTACAAGACGCGGTGGACATTTTTAGAGATGCAGGCGAGGAATTAACCAAGAAAGGAAAGGGCATACAACCATGTTCTCTGGAAAAACAATGCCATGAGTTGGCAAATGTTGTCCAGAGGTACATTACCTGTGATGGAAAATGAGACGTGGTAGGACAACGACAACTCAAACTTTTAGTTGTTTTGAAACTAAATATCACTGTTAATCTGCCATCTTTCTTGAATTTATTGTTGCATGATACTACTGATAGAATAAAACGGGCTAGGCACCCAGAAACCATAGTTAGCCACCATGGATTGATTAAACTAATTGTTACCCAAAACCTTGTTCATCCAAACTTAACTTCAGATGGTCTCATAGCACCCCTGGAGATTAGTCAAAACCCTATAATCCAAAATCCTCAAATTTTGGTGATAAGCCAATAAGGCCGTATTTTGAAAAGGAAAAGGACTACCCAGTCAAACATTGAACCCCACAAGCACAGGTGGTCTGCAAGGTTATATATAGTCCAAAGAATGTCTATAGATAGTGCCAAACAACCTATAGAACCATCCAAATGAATTAGTATACAGGACTTTGAGTCGGAACCAGAGGAAGAACTTGAACAAGGGAAAGGATGTCATCCAGAGTCAGAACACGGAGAAGAGGCCAAGTCAGGACAAGAACCCAAGGAAGAGGATACACAGAACCCAGAACAAGAAAGGGCACAACACCTTTATGATGAACTAGAAAATGAAGAAGAACCTCCTCAAACATCAACCATGAGTCCCCAAAATGATATTCTACAAGATTTTGAGACAGGAATGGCTCAGGTCCTGGCAAATCTAAATGCATACATGCAACCTGGAGGATAACTTGATCCTAACCTAATGGAAGCTCAATCCCCAAAAGACTCTGGGCATACAAAAATTCTGCCCTCTAACCAGGAAAATGTAGCAGACATAGAAGTTATCCATGAATTAGACAACCAGTCTCGTGACACAGTTCTATTGGAACACAGCCATGATAAACAACAGGAATATTTAGATGCAAAAGCTATTGAAAAGCCTGTTAGTGTATAAGACGCCCCTCAAAAGAGGCAAGTAGCCGAAGCAAACTAAAGAAGCTGAGACACAAATATCGAAAGCTTCAAAAGACTGTTAAAAGGCTACGCAGGTGTTTCCAGGAAAACTAGTGTCTTTTCGATCTACTAATCACACTAAGATTGGCAGCTATCTTAGAAACAAACAATCAAAGCAATTTGTGATTTCCTCTATGTATGATAGACAAGAGAGAAGAAAAGGGACCAACCTGGATCTTCCACTTGACTCCTTGCTTGATTTCTCTCCCCGTTGATAGAGTTTGCAACTCCTCTCCTACTTGTCCCGCTTAGAGAATACCTGTAGAAACAAAGTAATAGAACACCATCAAAGCATCTCGATCTATTATATCATAAACAATGCAGAATCAAAAATACATTGAACATACAATGGCATTTACAAATAACAAGATTCACAAGTACACGATTGTATGGAGGAAAACTCAAAGAACTTTATTAAAATAGAAGGGAGAACTACAACCCAGCTGTTTGATCCAGCACCATCCTCCGAGCATCAAAGCCCTCTTCACCTCATGAAAAGCAAGATCACCCAACAATATAATGCTTCTTCTTAAAGACAAACTATCAGCACTTCCTTACAAATTACAAAATTCCAGCCCCTAGATCTCTCAGATGAGGGATCCATTTATAGATGTTTACAAGGGTGTGAGTAATCTATGGGTTTTTGATTAGTGTCATTCCACTTGTAGTTCTTGGTTCCACTTGGAGATTTCTTGGATCTCTTACTTATCCCTGGGTGAATTCAGAGAGGCAAGTATCATAGGAGAAGTTTCTATAAGATTCCATGAGCATCCACTTAGCAAATTGTCTCAAACAATTGTCCACTCTCGCTCATCGCACCCCACAGAAGGCCTCTTCAGTATGCATCACACCTAGCTAGTGTAGGAGTCAGTATGCATCGCACTCTGACCATGGAGCAATCAGTATGGTCCAGTGTTGGCCAGTTTTGAGTGGTTTTTCAGGTGGAAATTTTGGGGAATGATGTAATCAGTTGACCATGATCTTTTAGGGTATGAAACAACACTTTTAGGGGTTAAAGATCCCTTGGTTTATCGACATATGAGATTTGGGTTGCAGTGCCCAAATATGTCTATAACAGTTGCCCCGTAAAGCATGAAGTCGTAAATCTTATGATGTCGAGTGAAATGCTTTATCATGAGGATCCGAGATATTCAAACTGGAAGGTGACCTACATAAGATACAATATAATACAACATCATCATATTATTTTCATGATCTAGCTGAGACAGGCATTCCCATGCTCAGCTTTATAAATTGATTTTCATGTACATAGGACAGATAATCATCTGTAGTTGCAGATTGGTGATTCTTTATATGTAGAGTCATCATCCCTTAGCTTGGATGATCATCTGTGCAACTTCTGTGTACATTTGATGTCTTTATATTCCTGAATATATTGCAGCCCAGATGGATGAAACTAGATTTGGGGTCTTCAAACTCGTTCAATCTTCACCCGATGTACAAGTTGATCCATGTGAAAAGATGTCCTGAAGTCGAACATGGAAAGACATCGCCTGATTACCAGCCAATAATGTAAGTTGTTAACAGGCACGAGAGGAATCACCGATCATGATAATGACCCTCAAGGACAATTTACATGGTGTGAATACACGATTCGATGTCAAACACTACACAAAATCCCTCAGTCAAAGGCCATTGATGTAAACCTGTCACAGGAAGTGAGAAACTTGCCATTGATGCATGCAAGCTTCAAAGTACTGAAAGGGTTGTTTCTAGGTCAACTTCTCGGATAATGAGCTGATGTCGACAAGAAGTGACCCATCGTAGGAGGGCCTTAATGTATCCCACATCTACGACATGAAACGTAGCAAATGATTTTCTGGAGGTGAAAATGATCTGATGATACAAGGTTCAGGAATGGCGGTCATGAAAAATGGAGGGTGAAGGTATTGTAGTGGATGAGGCGTAACTGGATGGTGAATTCTCTGAATGACTTCTCTTGAACATATCGGTGACACTGAGATGGATTGGTATCATTAACCCCGAAAGATGGATGGTACGGTGGACCAATGGTGACATGACCGGTGAATGGAATAACCCAACCCTGACTCATTCATGGTGATGGAGTGAAAGTGTCATGGTCAAGAGCAACCTGCTACCAATAAAATTCTTCAAGTTTTCTTCCCTTTTCCCCCAGTCATTGCTGACCAGTACCTGTTTATTTTTTTCAAGCTTGAGGAGGATAACATATGCTTGTTCTATAGTTTTCCCTTCGGGCAAACCTGTCGCTATGTTTTAGCGAGCCTAGTGACAGTGAAACTCGTTCTTGTCTAGGTGGACAAGTTTGTCGCTATTGTTTTAACAAGCTTAACAACAAGGATAACTCAGTCCTTTTCATGTTTAGAGAGTTTGAAAAGGGACGAAAAGGAAACTCTAGCTGTCCTTTTTCATAGCATAATCCCTTAAGTCTGAAAAAGGATAAAATAATACGGAAGGGATTATTTTTCAATAACTTTAGCGAGCCGAAAGGACAAGCACTCGATATTTTTTGTGGGATAATCCCTTAGGTTCGAAAAATATTAAATTATACCGCAGGGATGGCGCTTCCAATCAATTTGGCGAGCTGGAGAGGCCAATTGCTCGACACTATTTTCATATTTAGCAAGTCTGAAAAGTGTTTAAAGTGGACTCGTTTTTTGAGGAACAAGTGGTGTTTAGGGTAGTGAACTGGTTCCGGGTAATCTTGGAACTTCTAAAAACATGGTGATGTGAAGAGGTTGGTTAACAGGACCACTCATCGCAGTTGTTCCTCAAAAGGTAAATAATCAAGTGGAAGTGTATGATCAGCTAAAAGAATGGAGGTGATGGTAGAAACACAACCAAGGTTCAAAAGGCAGATAGAATGGAAATCACAAAGGTTATTTATCGAAGGTGGGTTCATTTTTTAATGAGCTTGAACTCTGGAGGAACATATGCTCAATGGCTGGTTTATTTTTTAACAAGCTTGAACCTTGTGGAAACATTGCTCATCGCTCCTTTTTATGTAAGCTATGAATGACCACACTAAAAAGCTAAAAAAAACTAGAAAGCTAAGGAACTACTAAGGTTAGGTAGGATGGTTTCATCCACATAATGGTTCAAACAGTTCCTTTGCTTTTTCCGTAGCGCAGACAAAGGTGAATGGTGCATCAGACCAATCACCTAACCTAAGAAGTTAAAAAAATAAAAATCTAAAAAATCTAAAAATCTAAGAAATGAAATTGGTCATTTTTTGCTTGCATAAAAAGGTTTGCATGCCCCCAGGCATTGAGAAAAGGTGAATGGTGTGAGATAACACTTCCAATCACATAACCTATAGGGAAACCTATCTTTTCAGCTGGGTTCATCCACAAAAGTAGACAAGGGTGCATGCCCCCAAGCTTCGTTACATTCACCGGACTACTCGCGGTAATTAGGTGGATGGAATGAAGGTTGAACAGGCATTCTTGACGCAAAAAGACCATTTATGGATGATGTTTGAATTGAAGTTGTGTTTGAACCAGGAAATGAAAACTGGTCAATAGTGACAATTTTACCTTCATGCGGGAAACACATCACTCGAAAGAGTGTTGAAACAATAGCTTCCATGTTGTAAACATAGTCATGTCCAAGGAGTAGATTGTAATCTAACGGTCCTTGGACTACCATCATGTTCAAGTGAATGTTTTTCCTTCTCAACGTTATGGGTAACTTAGGAAGGATCCCTAACGGTTGACTGGTTCCTTTGTTAAAGCCTGACAAATTCTATGTAATAGGCATAAGCGATGGCGAACCAAACATTTTCCAAGCAGTTGAGGAAAGGATACTCACTGAAGCCCCTTCATCTATGATAGTGCTAGACACGACCATTTTGTACACTTGCACTATGATTCGGAGTGGTACATTAGAAGGAAGGTGGGATCTCGTTAACTGATTCCAATTGAAGGAAAAGACTAAACTGCTTGGAGGGGGTACCGAATAAATGGTTGAATGAACCCCTTGAGTAATGGGAACTGGGGGATTTTCCTCCTGTTGTGAGGGAATGGGTGGATTGCCCCCAAGTTCATCAGACTTTGTATTAACAAAAAGAATTTGAATGGTATCATTCTCATTCTCTTTGGAAATTATATCATCCGAAGGTGAACCTTCCGAAGGTAAAATTGGGTCGACTTCCATCTCGACCTGTCGACTTTGGTCCAGTGTGGACTCAGAAGATTCGCTTTCATTGATAGGTGTCTCGACCAACAGTTGAGTCATGTCAGTCGTATTTTCAACTAGTAAAGGACTTGAGGTGAGTTTCTTGTATCCAGGTGGAAGTCGCTGCAGTGAAGCAGGACAGTTACGCAATACTCTTTTGACCTCATCCAAAAAAGGACAATGGGGAAAGTGATGGTCCCCTTCACATAATCCACATGGAATTTTGACCTTTCCTTTCTGTCCAGGAACTTCATTTTCACTAGTTGATGGTGTGTTGTCAACATGATCACCAGAGGTTGATGACACCAGATGATGCGAATACGGAGACCATTCTCTCAAGATCCGTGAAATGCATGGACAATCTCGATGAAAATGGTTTCCTCTGCAAATTACACAAGGATATTTGGGAGATTTAATGCACGTATTTTCACCAGATGCTTCATGGTTGCCCCCTTACTTAACTAACTTCTTCTTCTTCTTCTCTTTCCCTTTCTTCTTCTTCTCAATCACTTGGTTACTAACATCACTATTTTCACCAAGTGAAGACGAAGAAGGGGAGGGAGAAACAAACAAAGAAGAAGGTGAAGGGTCAACTCTAATATTAATAGGTTGCTAATTCGATTGCTGAGGAATTACAGTATTTTGAATGACAGAGGTTGAGAATAGCCATAGCGGTAGGCCAATTGTGATTCCCGGAAGGGACAATATGGCCATATACGGAGCTCCAATATCTCCCCAAGAGGAGAAAGGACTAGGATTCCCCTCAAAAGGGATTCCTTGATTGGTATACTCCATTATCTCAACCTAATATCAATGAAGGAACAGGGATGTTATTCTGAATTAAATAAATTTTAATGACGATTTGACACAACTTTGCTTTTTTAATTTTCAAGAGTCGATAAAGAGCTAAAGATGACTCTAGTCCCCTTCGATTTCTATTGAGCCTGAAGTGACAAGTGCTCAGATGGACCTTTTCTTTTAAGGAGTCGAAAAGGAATAAAAGTGACTACTCTGGAAATCTAGACAGATGGATTACCAAACCAATAACAAAACTACAATATACACCTTGGTGATAAATTAAAGAGAAATTACTGAAGACTTATGTACGATAGTCAATCTTCCCGAATGTTGTGTTCAGTGCATTGTGATTGATAGGGCGGTAGACACGGCTTCGTATGGATAAAGGATATAAGCCTATTGTGGTCTCCCAATATATACTTGATGGTGTGAGGAGTACAAGTCCATGCTAGCTCTTTCCGTATCAAAGAGGAGGAATCACCCAACCTTCGATGAAAATGATAGTTACTAGATTTTACGACACCGGAACACGTCTCTAGCCTAGACCTCTAGATGTGTTGCGTTAGATTCCAAAGCATTGTTAAGTTCATTGAAATTTATTTTAGAGTTGATCTTGCTTAGAAGTTTTCTTTTCAAGGTTCACCACATGATGTAGATGTAAAATTCCTAAATATGCAATCTAAAATGATAAACAGTCATTGTTTACTTTTTAGCAGTGAAAATCCTAGCTACTAAGGAAAGAAGATTATGATTCTTTCAAAGAGAGAGAAAAGAGCACACACTATATGCACTTTTCCTAAATCATTTTTCACACACAGTATAAATGCAAATGCAAATGCATGTATTTGTTTTTCGTCCCCTTTAATGTGAAGAATGCCAAAAAGGAAAACTAAGTATAGATCTGAAATATTTTCTTCAAAGTGACAGTTCGACAATTTTTTTTCAAAATGAAAGGAAGACTAAACGACACTTTTCGATTTCGAATAGAAAAATGCTTTCGACACTTCAAATATTAACAATTCAAATCAAATACATGACAAAAAGTTCAATCAACTATCTATAGAAAGAAGACTTTATGACAATTCTCTTTTTTGACACAAAACGAAAGCTATGACAATTTTTGCACCAAAGCGACAGTTCGATTTACGCAACTTTTCAACGAAGGACTGTAAATGATAAACAAATACATAAAAACATTTACTAATCCTAATCAATAGAGGTTGATCTTATGTGAAGCAAGGAGGCTTCAGCAATGACATATTGTTCGTAAGCAGCAAAACAATTAAACAGAGCTGAAAACAAGGACCAAAAACCCAAATTTCAAGGAGAGAAATAGGATTACTCAGTCATCGCACCTGTTCTTCATAGAAACAGGGATGCATCTGACCTGCTACACTTGGGAGGTGCGATGCATACTGGCTTCCAGTGATAAACAGTGTGATGGGCTAGGGAGTGAAACTGAGGTGGGTTTTTGCTCAAATTTGTAGCTTAGTTTGGTGATTTAAGCTGAGCTATGATGGACAATAAAAAGTAAAGTACAGACGAATGATCGTGGGAGGTTACTGAGCTACCACAAGGGCGTTCAGAATGCTTGCAAGTCAGATGTTCAGTTCATAAACTAAACCGGAGATTGACTGAAGCAGCATTCATCTACTATGCACTTGTAGAGCAAGAGGAGTTTGAAGGCTATCTGGCTAACTTTAGGCTCTGTTTGTAGTTTATAAAGCAAACAACAATAAAAAACAAACAAACTATTTGTTCCCCAGTGGAGTCGCCATTTTGTTTCTAGGAAAACTAGTGTCTTTTTTATTTGCTAGTCCCACTAAGATTGGCAGCTATCTTAGAAACAAACAATCAAAGCAATTTGAGATTTCCTTTATGTATGATAGACAAGAGAGAAGCAAAGGGACCAACCTGGATTTTTCGCTTGACTCCTTGCTTGATTTCTCTCCCCCTTGATAGAGCTTGCAACTCTTCTCCTACTTGTCCCGCTTAGAGAATCCATGTGGAAACAAAGTAATAGAACACCATCAAAGCATCTCAATCTATTATATCATAAACAATGTAGAATAAAAAATACATTGAACATACAATGGCATTTACAAATAACAAGATTCACAAGTACACGATTGTATGGAGGAAAACTCAAAGAACTTTATTAAAATAGAAGGCAGAACTACAACCCAACTGTCTGATCCACCATCATCCTCCCAGCATCAAAGCCCTCTTCACCTCATGAAAAGCAAGAACACCCAACAATAAAATGCTTCTTCTCAAAGACAAACTCTTAGCACTTCCTTTCAAATTACAAAATTCCAACCCCTAGATCTATCAGATGAGGGATCCATTTATAAATGTTTGCAAGGGTGTGAGTCGTCTCTGGGTTTTTTATTAGTGTCATTACACTTGTAGTTCTTGGTTACACTTGGAGATTTCTTGGATCTCTTACTCATCCCTGGGCGAATTCAGAGAGGCAAGTGTCATAGGAGAACTTTCTAGAAGATTCCATGAGCATCCACTTAGCAAACGGTGTCAGACATTTGTCCACTCTCTCTCATCACACCCCACAGAAGGCCTCTTCAGTATGCATCGCACCCTAACCATGGAGCAATCAGTTTGGTCTAGTTTTGGCCAGTTCTGAGTGGTTTTTCAGGTGGAACTTTTGTGGAATGATGTAATCAGTTGACCATGATCTTTTAGGGTATGAAACAACACTTTTAAGGGTTAAATATCCCTTGGTTTATCGACATATACTATTGGGGTTGTAGTGCCCAAATATTTCTATAACAGTAGGAAGCTTAAAAGAATTGCAAATAGCAAAAGACCAGAACACTATTCTTGAGGTAGTCTCTGTGGCTAAGCAAATGGAAATATGTAAGGGTAGGTCAACAGAGACCCAAACTAAACACATTCATACTCAAACAATAGCCACCCAGGCAAATTTGCATGCAGACTTAGTGGATGCAGTTGTTTATATGGAGGGTTGGTCCTCCCACAATAAGGAAGTACAGACCAAGGAAATATCCTCTCGTAGCACAAGCACTCAAATAGAAGAACAAGCCAAGGATATGTTGTCAAGAAAAGACCCTATTCTCCTAAAGCTACAGGAAGAACTGATGCAAGCCCAGCTTGCTCTAGAACAATGTGAACAAAAGACAGTCCCTCTACAAAAATATCAAGAGTTGCAGAAACAATTTAGGGAATTAACCATAACTGAAAATGGGACTTTTGAAAAATTTAGACAGGAAGAAGAAAAGCTGAAGAAGGTGAAGACCAAGCTAGATAGATCCAGGAATTAGATAGACACCATTTGCTCGCTATATTCAGATGTCTTGACATGTAGGTCTTCAGCCACAAATTATGCCCTATTATTATTAGAACGGTACTTATTGTTAAAGTTTAAAGCCGTAAGAGCTAGCAAGCCAATCAAGTTAAAGACAACTGACGATTTTATAAGTTGTTGCAAGGAACATGGGGTAAAAGTCCAAAGGCTTCTTTGTGAATTTTATCTGCATAATTTCATATTAGAAGGAGAAGTTGATAAGAACCCTAGCCCTTTTGATGGAGATATTCAATTCTAAGCTTTTATCTCTTTTGCAGTTAATCAGCTTAAGTGGTTTAAGGCGTATAATTCATTCCAAAGACAGGAACAGGGGTTGGATCTCTGAGTAAGAAGTGAGCCTACTCACCCTTTGTAACTGTTTGCTAGACATAAAAGGTTGATGACACAAGAAGGCGTGATTCAAATTTTAGGGCCCATACATAAGGAAATTGTACAGAAAGAAATAACATATTTACTCTCTATCCAGGAAAGGTCCTTGACTGCATCCAAAATGAAATGGATGGTCTCAACCAATAGTGCTAAGGAAAGAGAACCATTTAATTATGGGAACTTCAAAGCTATTGCAACCTGGTTAGTCACATATAGCAATCTTATTTTGAGGGAAGGGTCTTATTGGTTGGGATGTTGATTTAGATGTCCCATTACTTGAAGGACACGAACAGACAGCCTTTGCAAATTTGACACAAAATCACGGTTTCAGGCCTGATAAAGAAACCTTTTTTCAGCCTACTCCTTAACTACATTACATAGGAACTATTTTTTTGTCATGAGGACATGAAAAAAGGTAAGCAAGGGAGTATGTTGAGCCTTGCAATAGGTATGCATTTACACTTGATTATTATCTTTCTCCTTCTTTCTTATCCATCTTGTGCCAATATATAATAAAAAAATTGATAGGATTTTGATAAGGAATGAACAAAACTACTCTTGATACGATTTGACTGACCAAACTAACTCTCATTACTTTCTATGTAGAAAAACAGTGGAAGGAAAAGTTGTTGTTCCCAAGTCGGAATAGCAAAAGCTAATCGAGGAAAATGAGACGCTTCGAGTGCAATCGAGCTAAGGAATGAGTCAAGAAGATTAGCACGAGATAGAAGAATTGTCTGAAGATAGCATTTAGTTGTGAATCCCTTAGGATCTCTTGATCCCAAGGGATAAAATTTATCTTTTCCCTTTTGACTATAAAAGAGAAGACTTAAGAGGGATCTCTTGTCTTTTACTTGATTGTAATTGTAATTTACAGAAGGGTGATTTTGAGGAACAAGATTGTGTTGTAATGATAAGTGACTTTGATGATTAATATACAACTTGTGTTGTTGTTCGTTTGGATATTTTTAATCGTTACGCAGTGTTCGCTAGTGGATAGGGCCCGGTCTCTAGTGGAACTTACTGTTGTTCCCTGTTTTATGCATTTTTCATTTCCTGCAAGTTATTCTGCTTTATAGCTTTTCAGTTGATGTATTTTCATTGAATCGAATTTCTGGTATTCATTTCATTAATGCAGAGTCATAGTTGGTTTTATTTAATTCATGTCATAGATTGAATTAGTTATCAGTTAAAGAATCATTTCCGGTTAATTGCAAAATAGAGCGTGATTGATTAAATGCTTTTCTTCTATCCAATAGTTTAAATACAATTGAAAGAGCTCAGTTAATACTATAGTGCTCTCGGTTGATTGTCATTTGAACTTAGTTTATAAAGATTTAATTACGGTATTGTTTGAGATAAAGTCATGATGCTTAGATGAATTATTTCCTTTAGAGTTACAAGCTTGAGATTTATTATTGCATCTATTTACTATTGTATTGAATTTTGTAGCTTAGTTTAAAGTATTACTCTCTGGATTTATAGCTTGCACGTATTGTGTACACTCTTGGAATAAAAAGACTTACCCAAGTTGATAATTAATTTGAGGCAATTAGGAGCTTTAAAAGACACCTTTTAGCACGCAACACGTGGATCCACTGAACTCCTAAGTTAGGATCTTGCATCGAGGTCTCATGCAACCTCATGGAAATCTCTAAGGCTTCTTCTTGAATTCCTATCTTCTGCTGCGATAGCGCACTCCTTAAATGTGGCATTAGTGAAGCTACAAACCACTCACGATGTTTTCCATCCGTCAGATTCATATTAGCTTCACAAATCATACATTTTAGCCTCTAATCCAACTCCCAAGGAGTCTTTCCTAGTAGCATTGTGATCTATTTGAATCCAATGATCGATTGTGCTTCAGAATTTGGTCTGCTAAATTCTCTATTTAGTGCTTCTTGGATATCCGCAATTCCCACATTTGGATTATCATTGGAGTTCTTAATATACCAGTTCAGTGCACGGTCCTGCAGGGCACTTAGTGGTGTCATTTTCTTTGTATTGTCATCTATAACTCCTTGTGCTTCCCATACAACCCTTACAACAAACCATAATTGACCCTCATTTCCCAAACCTTTGAACACAGGCAACTTCACTGTGCTTGCCATATTGAATCGCGATGGTGGTGGAGAGGGTACAGGGGAAGATGGAGGTGATGGTGGTGAAGCTAGTGGCGGTGTGGGTGGAGGTGGTATTCATGGAATTCTTTGTCTTATCATGGGGATCGCACTTCATGGTGAGACCTTCACGACCTCTTCCTCGTCCCCTCATGGTGGTGAAATCAAGGGGCTAGTTTTAGGTCCCTTATTTCCTTTGTTCCTATAAGCTTTTCCACTTCACATAGCCCCAAACATCAAGGTAAATACATAACACTCTTTTCACATAATAGCATTTTAGTCCAACTATTCAAATACTTTACGTACTTACCTTGCGATCCTTTGAGAAAGAATCACTATGCCTCACTATATCTAACTGAGGTGTCAACCGTGAACTCAGTAACGAATCCTCATATAATACAGTCGAGCCAATGATCACCAACACATGCGATCTTATCCCCCGCTGCTTCCAACCTTCGCACTAACGCTGGGGTCCACACAATAGGACAATCAAGCTTCCACCTTCATTGTCTATTTGCTAGCTTTGTGATCCACTTGTATAGCTCAGTAGGGAAGGATGAGAAGAAGATTTCGTGGATCTCCGTGTGCAGGTAACAGTCTAACCACTCTTCTTATGATAGTCGCAGGTTCCTATTCTCTTGCACCACGAGCTTGTGAATTCTTCTATCTAACCAGCCTTCAATTTCTTTCTTAGTTGGATTCCGATGATACGACATCGAACATCTCTATGCAGACACCAGTCGTGGAAACGGAACCATTTGTTGGCTTATGGGGTCCTGACCCAGTTTCGAAGTTATTTAGCCAAACAAATCCCTACACTACTGACCCTTTCGGCATCAGCCTGCGGAGTGCAGACTGAAGTCTCACCCGAAGAAGTATGGGGGGATGGTAGAACCAAGTTTCAGCACCCTTGAGATGTCTGTGATGTTGTTTAGTACAACTATGTCTACCTTCATGCAGGTTGTTCTGCACACTATTCTAACCTTCAATACCTTTGTAATTTGTTATAATCATATTTCATGCAGCCCTAACCAGAGGCCAAGATGCTTTCGTGTTTCTATGGCAGCAAACTGTGCTATTTACCCAAACTACACCATGTATCTTAATTATCTTCTTAACAGACCTTACTTATCTTCGTGTAAATAGTTATTTTATCTTGCGTACACTTAATAAACACAGTTATACACATTTTCGCATCATATAAGCATTAAAAGTGTAATTTATATTGAATGTAACAAATGAATAAAATAGGTAATAAATATGCAGAAATTATAGGAAACTTCTCTTTATTAATACTTCCAACTGTTACAGACTCGACTCACCTGCACACTCAGCTATAGGGGTCTGTGCACTCAGCTGCAGAGCCTTCTCCTACTCTACAACCCAAAACTAGACTTTTAATTTTAGATCTACCTGAATTCTTCATCCTTATCGTGATTAATTTTATCTCTTAACTACTTAGAGCCTTACTCTATTTTTACAATCCCATGGTCCATGGACCATGGGTAGATCTCTATAGCCAACATTAAAATAAAAAAAATTGAGGGTAGACAACCGTATGGCTCTTTTACAAAATACACACTCTGTGCCCACAATATGCAGATTCTTTACATCAAAATTACAATCTTTGACCAAAATATGGGCTCTAAGCCCCAAAACTTCCCTTGGGGGATCTCGCGCCCAACATAATGTAAAATGTTAAATGTTAAATTCAATTCATGATAATGAAGCCTTGGAATACCCTTTGAAAGATACTGATGATCAGCATATCGAGACAATTATTGTTCATAACAAAAAGCTTGTTGAAATTGAACTAGGCAAGGTCTTAAACATTAATGATAGCTTGGACAGCGACCAACAACAAAAACTCATTCAGTTCCCGCAAAAATATAAAGGTGCTTTTGCTTGGGACTATCCTGACAAGAAGGGCATATACCCACAGTTATGTACACATCATATCTACACCGAAAAGGATGCTCATCCTATCTGGTAGCCTCAACGGAGATTGAACCCGCATCTCAAGGATATTGTAAAAGAAGAGCTATAGAAGTTGCTAGACATGAATTTCATTTATCCCATTTTGGATAAAAAATGGGTCTCTCCATTGGTAGTTGTCCCTAAGAAAAATGGTAAGTGGCATATCTGTGTGGATTATCGGGAATTGAATAAGGCAACACAGAAAAAGCACTTCCCTCTTCCATTTATCGATCAAGTCATTGATACTCTGGGAGGGAAGCAGTTCTTTTCCTTTCTAGACAGCTTCATCGGCTACAATTAAATTCAAATCACCCCTGAAGTCCAAGACAAAACAACCTTCACATGTCCATGGGGTACATTCACATATAGAGTATTACCATTTGGCTTACGCAATTCCCTAGCTACATTTCAAAGGGCCATACTCAACATTTTTTCTTACTTGATAAATGAAGGGCTTGAATTTTACATGGATGACCTTAACCCATATGGAGATTACTTTGATCAATTGCTACAAACATTAGAGAATGTTTTGGAATGATGCATTTATGCCAGGTTGTGTTTGAGCAATGTCAAGTGTCACATGATGATGATCAAAGGCATAATCCTTGGACATTAAATTTTTGCAGCAGGGATACAGGTAGATCCAGCAAAGATACAAGTAATTCGTTTTCTACCTACACAATGTACTTGGATATGTAGGATATTATCATAGGTTTATCAAAAAAAAATCACAAATTGATGCTTCTTTATATGCTTTAACTGGAAATGTTGACTTTAAATGGTCTGACAAATGTGACACAGCTTTTAAAGATTTAATGAAACTAGTTTTGACGGTACCAGTATTATGTGGACCTAATTGGGAAGTTCCCTTTCACATCTCCACAGACGCATCAGATGCAGCAATAGGCACTGTGCTCAACCAAGAGGAGGACAAGAAACCTTATGCTATATATTATATCAGAAAAAATCTTATTGCTGCTGAACTTCATTATACAGTAATAGAATAGGAATTCTTAGTTGTCATTTATGCCATAAATAAATTTAGACATTATATAACTGGCTATAAAGTTTCTTTGTATATTGATCATTCTTCCATTAGGTACTTAGCCAAAATACCTATTACAAATGGTCGAGTGACTTGTTGGTTATTGCTTTTATAGGAGTTTTACATCACCATCAAGGATCGTCTGAGGAAGGAAAACCCAGTCGTTGATTTTATGTCTCAAGTTCCAAAGGTAAATGATCCATTGGTAGTGGACGACCAATTTCCAGATGATCATTTTTTTGTCGTAGCAGTAAAAATGCCATGGTATGCAGATGTAGCAAACTATCTGGCAGTAGGAAAGTTGTCGAGGCACTTGATAGCAAGGGAAAGGAAACAGATTGTCCAGCGCAATGCCCGGTTTTCTTGGATTGGAGGATACCTTTTTCACATAGGGTTTGATATGTGCGTATGCAGATGCATTCGTGAGGATGAGATTTATGACATCTTGAAGGCTTTTCATGATGAGCCTTGCGAAGGACATGTTGGGTCCCTATAATACTAGTGATTAACCCATTACTATTGTAGTTATACCCCTTATTAATATTTTTGTGCTCCTATTGTCCCCATATTGTTATTATTGTGACCCATAGAATCCCTCTATTGTTATTTTTGTGGCTT
The DNA here is from genome assembly GCA_000404065.3 of Pinus taeda. NCBI lineage: Eukaryota > Viridiplantae > Streptophyta > Pinopsida > Pinales > Pinaceae > Pinus > Pinus taeda. The sequence goes on along the minus strand of APFE031662212.1, from coordinate 137,302 downwards.
TATATTATTATTGTTAGGTCGCTGGGTTATATTGTGACTCCTTAGACTCCTATATATAGAAATGAGGTTTTGTCATTTGAATCATCCAAGAATTGTT
>APFE031662212.1:14389-122367 GCA_000404065.3 Pinus taeda | reverse complement strand
CTAATGGCGCGCCCTTTCAATAGGATTTTCCCCATTGGCGCGGGCATAACACAGGGCACCAGCGCTAATGCAAAAAGGGTTGTTTCTAAGGGCAAAGAGCAGGAGATGTCTTCAGGGCATATGAAGCTCATGTCTAGAGGTGAATAAAGCAAGTGGTTTCAAGTCTTGTCACTTCTCACAAGTCCCGGAATGGGTCCTCCAAGATGCGGGAGAGGGGTAACAAGGACGGTGACAAATTACTGTGTAACAGATGCCCCCTAAAGCATGAGGCCTGAGAGAGAGAGGGCTGAAGTGCTTTACAAGAACATGTGTGACAGAAAACATGGTCGCCGGAGAACCTGCGTAAAGAAGTACAACTGATATCTCAAGTACATGATATATATGTGGTATGGGCGCAACCATCCGTAACAGAGTATAAAACTAGATCCCAGGTATGGACACAGCCATCCGATGAGGATCTATGAATGGACTCAGGTATGGTCGCAGCCATCCAATGAATGAGTCATGTAATGATTACAAAAATCCACAAAATTCAACCCGGATGTAAATATGCACAATCCGGGGTCTTGCGCTCCAACTCAACCCGAACACAGTACAAGTTCAAGCGTGTGAATATAGGAGTCAAAGTCGAACATGCATGAACATCATCTGATTACCAATCAATGATGAAAACTGTTAACAGACGCGAGAGGTGCCACTAATAATGACGATGGTCCTCAAGGTACTATAGGTACAATCCACGGCGTGTGAATCAATGAGTCGGTGTCGAACACCCGTAGAATCATCCGATCGGAGGCCAATGATGAAAACCTGGCGTCGAACATGAAGAACCTGCCATTGAGGCATGCAGGCTCCAAGGTACCTGAAGGGAGTCTATAGGTCACCTTCCTGGATAATGAGCTGAAGTCAACAGGAAGTAATCTTGATCGAAGGTGGGCCATAATGTTTCCCACATCATTGACACGAGACGGAAAGAGACAATATGTTTTGTGTGAGATATTGGAGGGAGGTTGAGCATTCTTGCAGAGGCCAACTTCTCTTGAACACGTCGGTGGCACAATGACGGATTTGGCAGTATTTGAGGTCAAATGATCAGGGGTCATGATGACAAGATGATGAGCATATGAATGGTCAAATAGGATAACCCAAACCCATGGAGGCAAATGTGAAATGAGATGAGATGTCCCCACCTAGACACGAATGTAGAAAGTGCCATGTTCAAGAGCGACATACTGCCGATGACGACGATTATGATTCCTTTATTCCCCCACCATTTTTGGCGAGTACCCCGGTTATTTTTGGAGGACAAGCTTGATGGGGATAGCATATGCTTGAGGAGCGTCATTTCGACGGAATCCGATGTCATTAAGTTTTAACGAGTCTGACAGGGGAAGAACTCGGCGTCTTTTCATGTTTAGAGAGTTTGAAAAGACAACAAAAAGAAGACTCCAGGGGTGTCCTTTTTCGTAATGTTGTGTCTCTCGAGCCCAAAAACGTATAAAATGATGCTCGAAAGAACCGCCCGATCATTACGACCGAGGAGTACTTTTAGTGAATAGTGACATCGATCCAAAAAAGTAAAAAAGCGACCGATATCACGTCGTTTCGTTTCCATTAACGAACTTGAAACGACAAAGGTCCAACGATATTTTCATTTTCTATACGGTCGGAAAAGGGTTTAAAGACGACCGCCTCTCATTTACGTTTAACGAGTCAAGAGGAATAACTCGGCAATCTTTTCATTTTTAAACAGTAAGAAAAGAGCTGAAAGAATACCTCTATTTTTATTCTCTTTATCGAGTCAAAAAGGGAAAAAATAGTCGGCAATATTTTCATATTTTACGAGTCAGAAAAGAGCTTGAAGGTGACTCATCCTAGGGGAACGAGTGGTATAAAGGGTAGCAATTGGTTCCGACAATGGTGGAACTGCTCAAAACAGGTAATGGTCAAGAGGTTGGCTAACAAAACCACTCATAACTGCCGTTCCTCAGGAAAGAAAAAACAACCAAGTGAAATGTGTATGGGTTCATTTTTACACAAGCTTGAACCATGGAAAACTCTGCTTGGATTCGGTTTCATGTTTACACAAGCTTGAAACGAAAAGCTATGCTTGTTATAAGTTCGCATGCCCCCAACATAATGACACAAAACGAGGTACATGCCCCCCAAGCTTTATTGCATTCAACAAATTGGATGGAATTAAGGTTCACTTTCGAGATTTTGGAAAGACTCAACTTGTATTTTATGAGATCTTAATCAAAAGACTTGACTTGGAAAGGGAGTTGTTTCATTTTTTAATGAGGTTGACACAGTAAAAGAACTATCCTCATAACCCTTGTTTCATTTTTTAACGAGCTTGACACAAGATCAGGAACTATGCTCAATACACCTAATTTCATTTTTTAAGGAGCTTGACACAGGAAAGCGAACTATGCTCCACCCGAACTTCATCATAATGAACAGGAAGTTAGGGCTTCCAAGAGTGGCTCTCCCGGTGGGCGGTCAACATCTCGAAAGTTAGGACACAATGCCCCCAGGACACTATGCACGACGGTGGCATCGCTGGATACAGGTATGGGATAGGTGGCCACATAGTTGATTTGCGGGGGGGCAGATACAACTGGTGGGTAAAAACTAGGAGGGGATGACAACTGCGCAGGAGGTATCGGGGGACTAACGAATGACAATTGATCAATAGTCACCATTCTTCCATCGTGTGGAAAGAAAACCACACGGAAAAGCGAAGAGACAAGGGCCCCCATAGCATAAACATAGTCGCGACCAAGGAGAAGACTAAAATCTAAAACACCTTGGGTAACCAACACGTCGATATAGACGGTTTTACCTCCCAAAGTAATAGGGAACTTCGGGAGGATTCCTAGAGCTGGAAAGGCTCCTCCGTCGAAAGCCAACAGATTCTGCATGACCGGCCAGAGCTGCGAGGAACCTAAAGCTTGCCAAGTAGTGTACGGCATAAGACTGACCGACGCACCTTCATCCAGAACAGTGCCAGGTACTGCCTTATCACAGGCAAGTACCGTAATCTGGAAATGCACATGGGATGGAAGGCGGAAAGCGGTTAGGTGACTCCAATCAAAGGAGATGGCCAAAATACTTTGTGGGGGAATCATATGATCACCCCCATGCTCTATAGGAATCGAAGAGGGACTTTCCGGAGCAGGTGGGATAGGAGAGTCATTTCCGGACTCAGGGGAATCTAAGGAGACAAGAAGAACATGGGAATTATGCTCTTCCAAAACAGAGTGATTGGGTGGTGAACTCGAGTCGACACTCTTTTCGACCAATAGTTGGTCTGGAACAGGCTGGGCAGAGCCAAGATCAGGAAGAGGAGGCTGGACAAGAGAGGAATTTGAACCAATCTCGTTGTCAGCGGGGGGACGATTTGCAGTTGCAGAAAGACGTTGATATCCAACGGGTAGTTGGGGTGAGGGAGCCACAAGACTTTCCAAGATATCGGAGGCTTTATCCATGAGCGGACAAAGGTGAAGGGGATGATTGCCTTCACAAAGTCTGCAAGGGATTCAAATCTTCCCTTTTCCTTTACTATTCCCAACTGATAGGGTAGCATCACCGTGAGATTCAGAGGGCGATGAGGGGCGGGCCAATTCGTGGGACCATACTTCTAAGACCCTGGGAATGCCAGGACAGTCACGAAGAAGGTGGTCATCCTTGCACAATCTACAAGGAAACTTGACCTTCCGCGGAGGAGCAGAAGGTGACCCGTCTTCAGGTGTACTCGAGGGGGTAGCTGCGCTTTTAGCTTCTCCTTTGAGAGCCTTCTTCTTCTTCATCTTCTTCTTCTTCTTCTTAGCCACCTGGTTACTCGAATCGAGAATTTCACCAGGTGAAGTAGAAGATGAGGACATAGAAGTGGGCATAGAAGGGGAGAGGTCCACCTTAGAATCAACATGAGGTTGTTCAGGTGGAGGGACTGATTGATCAATAGGTGAGATGGCAGGGACCAGAGCGGTTGAGAACAACCAAATAAGCAACCCAACAGTTAACCTTGGGAGGGACAACGTTGCCATGTAAGGAGCACCAACATTCCCAAGAGGAGGGAAATGACCAGGATTCCCGTCAGGGGGGGAACTTGGGTTGGTGAACCCCGAGAAAGTTTCCATCAAGAACGAAAAAGAAACCTACTCAAGCTAACGCGAACAAGACCTAACCGGGTAAATGTGAACGCGGCCGAATAAATTTTAAGACAGAGGAACTGAACTAGACCTTTTCATGTTTTAAGAGTCGAGAAAAGGATAAAAAGGTGACTCTAGTCTCCTTCGAATATTTTGTGAGCCCGAAGTGACAAACTGCTCAAGTGAGCCTTTTCTTTTAAGGAGTCCGAAAAGGATCAAAAGTGACTACCCTGGAGAAACTAGGCAAGGGGTTTACCAGACAATCCGTAAAAATGCATATACACCTTAGCGATCATATGAAAGCCAAGGACTTTCCGTACGACAGTCAATCTTCCTGAATGTTGTGTTCGGTGCGTTACGGCTTGTAAGGCAGCAGACACGGCTTCCTATGGATCAAGGATGCAAACCTAGTGGAGTCTCCCCATATATACGCGACGGTTCGTGGGTGCCCAAGTCCGTACTAGACCACAATCGAACCACACCAGGAGGAATCACCCAACCTTAATGTGAGAACAAAGGTGACTAGGTTTAACGACGCTGGAGCACGTCTCTAGCCTAGACCTCTAGAATATTTGCGTTATGTTCCAATGTGTTTTTAAGTTAATTCGGTTTATTTCATGGTTGATCTTTTAGTTAAGTTTCAGTTTAAGGCCCTACCGTATGTGATCTTCCACAATTTCCTAGATGCAAGATACATGCGAAAGAGAGCCATTTCGTTCGATGAATACTAACTACGAGAAGGTTAAGAGTTTTAATCAAACAAAATGAACTCAATCAACCAAACAACCTAATGCAGCTAATGGAAAATAAACAAAACTTTTTCTTTTCAATAATGCAAATAATGAAAAGTTCTATTCCATTCACTATTAAATGCAAAAGAGATTATTTGATTCCTTTCTACAAGCACAATGCACTAGAATGAATTTTGAAAGATAACAACACTGAGCAAAGAAGCAAATTCACTCAATGAAGGCACAATGAAATCCCAAGACACTAAGATGGTTCTCCAAATCAAAAGGAAAACAAGGCTTTGCACGAGCTATGTGATCTAACCTCAAACAAAGCTAGAATGAAATCCAAGCAAACAAGAGCAAGTTGTTCGGAAATCACTCAAAAATACTTCAACAATCACTAAAGAAAATGTGAAAAGCAATCACAAGGTTAATCGGATAATCAAAGAACCCAAAACTCCCACGGGAGGCTCGACACACACGGCCACTAGATGCCCTAGGGTTGAGGTGTGAAATTGATGGAAAGAGACGAACACCCGGAGGACAAAGGCTGCAAACCAGTCAAACAGGGCTTAAACACACTCCAGCAACTAAAAAAGAGGTGGGAAAAAGCAAATCCAAGCTCAGACAGCAAGCAAAACAAGTGGACCAAAAACTACATGGCCTGGCGTGAGTGTTAGGCTGCAACTCGCGCTAAACAGGGATTGGCGCGGGTTGTCAGTTAGCAATAAGAGCCACTAGCGGGACTGTGAAGGAAAAAAGAGTGCTAACAAAGTTTGCTAATTTCAAAAGAAAAATACGCAGTCCAGGGCTTGGGTCACAGGCTTAAAGCAAGTCAAAAAGCATAGGGACAGTAAGAAATTCGATCAAAAGTCTTATCCAAGCAAGCAATCAAAAGAAAACGAAAGAGGCAAGACAAACTCCAAATTGTTTAGTTCGTAAACCGAATCGGAGATCGACTGAAGCGGCTTTGATCTACTTCACTACTACAAAGCAATAGTGTTTCGAAGGCTATCTGGCCATGTTTCAGACTCCGTCTAAGTTTACAAATCAAAACAACAAGCTAAAGGTCCCTAGTGGAGTCGCCAAATTGTTGGAGAGGTAAATCCCCTCTACAGATAGAGGCGATCCCTACTAGCCCAGAACGGGTCTAGCAACAATCAAACAATGCTATCATGCAAGTTCCTAATTGCAAATAAAGAGGTAGGTGATGGAAACCTACTTCGGATCCAACGCTTTAGTTTGTAGAAGAGATGTCGCCCACGTTCCTTTGCCTTGGCTGGTCATGATCCTCCACTATCCACGTGAATGGACACCTGCACACAAAGAGAACAACACAAACACAAGCGTGAAATCTAATATATGCAATTATACATCAGTCAGGAAGGATATAATTCAACATCAACCATTACAAGTACAACGAGAATGGAACCATAATGATAGTCATCTATTATTAATAATCAACAAAGGAGAATACAACCAGCGTCCTGACGTCAAGTCCTCCTTTGGCTGGGTGCTCAGCTACACAAGTCTTGCAAAGCTTGAAGGGATGAGGGACAAGACTCTCTCTCTTTGGTGACAAGATCTCCTTACTTAGGTTAAGCCTTATGGACACAAAGAAGGCTCTTGCAACTCCAATCTCTTGATATCTTCCTTTCAGCACAAGTATTGCCACTAGAACCAGAACTAACACTAAAACTAAAACTAAAACTAAGACTAGCTTGCTCAAGCCATGGAGACAAGATTTTATAAATGAAAAGGAAGAGATAAGATCAATCACAACAATAATGGATTTGGCTTCATCACTTGGAAACTTCTATGGAATGGTGGTAAACTACTTCCCATTCAAGGAGATTTGAAGCCAAACCATCCTCACTTAACTTGGATTCAGTTGGTGAATAAGTTGGATAGAACTTTCGGAGGTTGATTGGTTAAAACTTTTGCCCAAAAAGGTTGGCACAATTGCGACTCTGGGACAAAGCGCTAATGGCGTGCCCCTTTTATAGGATTTTCCCCATTGGCGCGGGCAGTACATATTGGACCAGCGCTAATGTAAAAAGGGCTATTTTTAAGGGCAAGGTGCAGGAGATGTCTTCAGGGCATATGAAGCTCATATTCAGAGGTGAATGATGCAAGTGGTTTCAAGTCTTGTCACTTCTCACAAGTCCCAAAATGAGTCCTCCAAGATGCAGAAGAGGGGTAACATGGACGGTGACAAACGGTGACAAATCACTGTGTAACAAGCACGATAAGGGTGTTCGGGTCTGTGTGAAATCTAGTGCAGCGCGTGGCTGTAGGATAGTGTGTGAACCCCTCAAACCACATCTAGACATCCCAAGGGTGTGGAAACCTAGTTCCAGCACCCCATCACCCTCCCCTGCTACCTCAGGTGAGACCTCAGTCCGCGCTCCGCGGGCTATTGCCGAAAGGGTCAGTAGCTTCGAGATTTGTTTGGCTAAATAATTCTTCCAAACCTAGGTTAGACCCCTATAAGCCAACAATAACATTTGGAGGGATTCAATACTTCATTGTTCTAAAACTGAAAATGAAATTGCAACAAAATTAAATACAAAACATGTAAAAGAAAACTAATCTACTGTGTGCTTTAATGCTCCAAGCACCAATACTTTCTTGGACTATTTTGTTAAGCATAGATTACACAGTTAGATAGATCTACAATCAACTGGTTGAACACACTTGCATGAATGGAAAATCTAAACTTGAAAACTTGAAACAATAAAATGACATACTTGAATGAAATCAAAGAAAAACTACAAAATAAAATCTAATCTACCTTACATTCTAATATGCTCCATGACATCTACTTCACATCTCCTTCCATGTTGAGAACTTCAAAGCTTTATTCAAATTCTTCAAAATTACAAAGTACAACAAGTTAAGCTAACAAAGGTTTACAAAGCTTTCCAAAGCTTCCAAAGATACCAAATGAAGGAGAGAGATCTCCTATTCATACAAAAATATGAGAAGTCATCTCATTAATGAGAGTCCATGAATCTCTCCCTATATCTCTAGATTTCTAATCAAAATAAGAAATGATAAGACACGTCTTTTTAGAGTTTCAATACAAATAGGAAATGTGACACATATCCTCAAGGTCCCATGATCCTCTCCACTCAAATTCGAATTTGGCCTTAGGATGCCACATAAAGGTCTTCTAGAAGCTTCCTTTTGACCTACACATGCCAACAATCTCATCCCACTTGTTAGGTATAAGCATATACAAATTATTTTCTGATTTTTAATCACAAATTCACTTAAAAATGCTAAGAATTAATAAAGTTTGGAAAAACATAGATGTGACCCAATAATGATGAAAGTGAGATGAATGTAGTGACATGGTAGTGAAATGAAGGTGAAATGGAGGTGATATATGGACATAATAGTGAAAGTGTAATGGAAATGAATGACAATTTCAAGACCCAACACTCTCAATCCCTCATTCACAACATCCCCTTCGAACTTTGTCACTTTCTTTCTCATAAAGAAACAAAAATATCTCTTTCTCTCTTCCCTCCTTTCTCTCTCTCCCTCTTTCTTTCTCAATCCCTCATTCACAACATCCCCTTCCAACTTTGTCTCTCTCTCTTTCTCTCTCTCTTTCTCATAAAGTCAAACAAAATTAGCTCTCTTTCTCTCCCTTCCTTGACCTCTTTCCTTATCTCTCGCACTTTCCCGCCTCACTCACCAACTAATTCTTTGTCATTCATACTCTGTCTCCCCCCTCACCCCCTTGGCTCCTTTATCCATCCCTCTCTCACCCTCCACACTCCCCAAATCTACCTCAACCATTTTCCATGTGTTAGTCACCAATGGCATGAATGCATGCACATTCCTAACATTAAGGATATGCACATTTTTGGAATGTGCTCACATTGTTGGCGAAGGCAAGGCGGATAATACTTGTGGGAGTTCAAGACCACATTGCCTCGAGTATACATGGAAAGGAAACTATGCATGCTATGTGGAAAACATTGATGGATTTGTATCAGAATAGCAGTGACAAAAGGAAATTTGCACTGAAGGACAAACTTCAAAAAATCAAAATGGAGAAAGGTGAGACTATTTCCAAATACTTGACCAAGTTCACTCAATGTTGTGATGAACTTGGAAGTGTTGGCATCATAGTTGTTGAGGAGGATATGGTGAGTCTTTTTCTTCTAAGAATCCCAAAGAGTTGGCATAGTTATCAGGACCCTGTTAATGGTTGGGAGAAACTGCCAAATTGGGAATGACTATGGTCGGATTTGATGTAGGAGAAGATAAGGAGGAACACCGGGGATGGCTCTTCATCAAATACTGATGATGAAGAGAATTGTGCCTTGGCAATTAAGGCGAGGAAGGGGAGAGGGAAATATTCCCATTCCAAATTATGTTCTTATCATGGAGGTAAGAATAAAGATACGATGAAAGTTAAATGCTTTCATTGTCATAAGATGGGAAATTTTGCTACAAATTGTCCACTCACGAAGTCCAAGGAGAAGTCCTCAAGAGGAGCGGCGAGTGAGGCTTTGGCCTCTCAATTTGAATTGGACCTTTCCTTCATTGCATGCATGGTGTCATCAATGTTGGGAAGTGTATGGTACTGAGACAGTGGACCTTCATTCCACATGACTGGCGACAAAGACTTATTCAATGTCTTGGAGGAGAAAGATCTCCAGATGCATATCGAGATGGGTGATGACGAGAAGTATAGTGTTTATGGATTGGGAATGATTAGTTTTCAGATGGAGCATGGGGCTCCACTCACCTTGAAGAATGTTATGTACGTACCTAGGCTAAAGAAGAACTTGCTATCCTTTTCCATGCTTGAGGATAAAGGCTATGATGTGATCTTCTCAAAAGGAAAGGCATTCCTTCGACACATAGCCATGGGTCAAGTAAAGAATATAGGGATTCATGTGAAGAATATCTATAAGTTGGAGGTAGAGAAGTGTGATGCTTTGAGTTCAAAAGAAAAAAAGATGCAGAGTCGAGATGTTGGTGAGTTGTGGCACAAGCAATTGGGCCACTTGCATCATGGGGCTTTGAAGATATTGCAATAGATCTCTACTAGTCTTCCCAAAGGTACACTTGATAAAGTTGTACATTCAAGGGGTGTACTTTGGGAAAATACACCAAGTATTCATTTGGAAACAGAGACAGTCGAGCAGAGTCTATTCTAGAGAGAGTCCATTTAGATGTGTTTGGACCATTCTCAACAACATCCATGGCCAAGCACATGTATTATGTTATACTTTTTTGATGACTATTCTCGTAAATGTTGGATATTTTTCATGTAGAAAAAGGATCAAAATTTCACAAAGTTTTGTGAGTTCAAAGCATTCGTGGAGAAAGAGTCAGGCAAGAAGGTTAAATCTCTATGGAGAGATAACAATGGTGAGTATGTCTCAGATGATTTTAACAACTTTTATGCAGTGAAAGGGATTAAACAAGAGTTGATGACACCTCATAACCCTCAACAGAATGGGATGGATGAGAGGAAGAAAAAAATCATAGTAGGGGCAGCGAGGGCAATGTTGCATGATTAGTTCCTACCAATACACTTGTGGGCTAAGGCATGCAACACAATGGTTTATGTTCAGAACCATAGCCCACATTGGATACTTGAGATGAAGATACTAGAGGAGGCTTATTCCGGTAAGAGGCAAAATGTTGGTCACTTCAGGATTTTTGGGTCATCGGTATATGTCCATGTGACCAAAGATGCATAGAAGAAGCTTTACCCGACAACAGAGTTGGGGATATTTGTGGGGTACACTGATACACCTCACAACTATCTGGTGTACATGCTAACCAATCGGATGATAGTGGTTTGCATGGATATCAGATTCAATGAAGAGAAGTCCATGTGAGTTTCCCTTGAGAGGGAGCTTGAGATACATGCAGATGAGGATATTTTAGCTCCTAAGGTTGAGGAGCCTCAAATTGATGTGGAGCAGCCACATGCAAAGGTTTTGAGAGTGGAGACGTCCACTCAGGTAGAGTCTTCTAAAGAGGGAAGAAAATGCACTAGAGAGGTTGAAAGATTGTTAAATGATACAAGGGAGAATGTGGGAGCACCCACTTCTTAGTGTAGGAAGAGGAGCTCACTTGAGAGGTACATTAGATACATGGATCTTATGGGTGCATGTGTTGTTACAAAGCCATCTTCCTTTTAGGAAGCAGTGCAGCAGCCATTTTGGATTGATGCGATGGTGGAGGAGTATGACTCCATAGTTCTAAACAGTTCTTGGGATGTGGTCTCGAGACAGGAGGACAAGTTAGTAGTAATCTCTCGATGGCTTTACAAGGTAAAGCAAGCTAGAGATGGTAGTGTGGAGAAGCATCAGGCTAGATTTGTGGCCCATGGATTTTCACAGGTAGACAAGAATAACTATGATGAGACCTTTTCCCATGTTGCAAGGTACTTGTCAATCTGATATATATTGGCACTATTAGCATAGGCGAGCTGGAAGATCCATCAGATGGATGTGAATACAACCTTACTTAGTGGCATGATTGAGGAAGTGGTGTACATAGAGTATAGTCCAAAGGTTTTGAAACCTTTGACCATGAGTCGCATGTGTGCTAACCCAAGAGAGCGTTGTATGGGCTAAAGCAAGCACCCCATGCTTGGTACACTAGGACAGATATCTACTTCACTGGGTTGGGCTTCACAAAGAGTGAAGTAGATGTAGGCCTATACCACATAATGGTGGAAGGTAAGTTGTTGAACATTTAACTATATGTTGATGATCTCATACTGATAGGTAATGAGAAGTTGATCAAATATTGCAAGGAGGACCTTGCAAGAGAGTTTGAGTTGAAGGACATGGGGTTCATGCATTACATTCTTGGCATGGAGGTATGGCAAGGATATGGGGAGTTGTTTGTATCTCAGGGAAAGTATTGCAACGAGATACTCAGGAGATTCCGTATGGAGAGCAATAAACCCATGGAGACTCCTCTCACTAGTAACTGGAGGAAGGAGGATTCTGCCTCAAGGGAAGTAGTGGAAGCTACTATTTACAGCCATCTTGTGGGTTCACTCATGTACTTGGTGAACACACAATTGAATATGTGCTATGCAATTAACCAACTTATTCAAGCAATGATTAGGCCTACCAAGCTGTATTGGAAGGCGAAAAAGCATGTGTTGAGATACCTCAGGGGCACTATTCAGTTTGGGTTATGGTATAGACATATAGAGGGAGCGAAGCTTCAAGGCTTCAATGATGCAGATTTGGTAGGGAGTCCATCCAACAGGAAGAGAACATTAGGAAGGATCCTCAGTATTGGGTCAGCAACAGTTTCTTGGTACAATAGGAAACAGAGATCGGTTGCACTCATTTCAGCAGAGGAAGAGTACATGGTTGTAAGTCAGGTAGCATGTGAGGCTATCTGGATGAGGAATATCCTGTATGGTTTGTTTGGTCAGAAAATAGATCGTACTGTGATTTACTATGATAATTAGAGTTGTATCAAACTCTCTGAAAATCCAATTTTTCATGATCAGTCCAAGCATATTGATATCTGATATCATCATCTCAGAGATTGTGTATTGAGGTGGATCATGTTGTTAGATTACATTCCCACAAAGGAGAAAGATGTTGGATGTAAATTTGGGTTTCACAGAGACAGGATCGGGCTAGCTAATAATCCCTTTCTTATTGAGAGGGAGTGTTGAGAAATGGAAACAAGAAATTCTATTTTAATTTATCCTTGAATTAAACTGTGAATTAAAATCGAATTCTATTCTCATAGCAACTTGTAAATAGTTAATTAAGTTTAATTAACTTAATTAGCTTAGGAATTTCAAGTTGGAAGTCTTTCTTAAGTCATTTATATGTTCTCCTTATATTATAGGGGTCGAGGATGAGTTAAGTATGAATTGTAATTAGTTAACTTAGTTTACTGAGTTAAGTCCAATTAAATTAGTTCCAATTGTTTGAGGAATCAATAGTGTGTTAACGGTTAGTTGGTGCACTAATGCATTAACTAGTGCTACTCTAGCTAACTGAATATTCCCTCATTAGAAAATCATGCATGTCGATTCTAAGAAAGACCCAGTTGAGACTAGAGTGCATGAACAATGTACTATTTGTTCTAGATTTTTCTGAGTTGTACGGAGTGTGCATGCAATCAGGAACTAAGCCTAGAAGGGATTGCATGGTTTTGGATGCACTGATTTCCCTTTAAGATGAGCTAATCAACTATAGGAATTGTGTAAGGAAATAGGGACTTGGAGAGATGGTGAATTGGTTAAGTGTTGGCCAAGAGCTTGCTTGTGAGTTGGAGATTGATTTTACTAAGTGTTAGGATTGCTCTTGTGAGAAAAAGCATTGTAATCTCATCTTTATTTTCTGATATATATAATACAGATAGTGGGGTTTTGAGTTGTGGATTTCCCTGGATATTTATTATGTTATGTGTATTTGATTCTCTTACTCTTGTCAATTATTGTTTTTCTCGATACTTATGTGCTTCCACTGTAAAGAGTAGAAGTGGATTCTTCTCTCTTTCTCTAGTACATTACATGAGCTTGTGAATATATAGGAAAATCTACATGGTATTGGAGTTGAGAACAATATACTAGAGGAGATTTTGAATTTTTTTATTTCATGGTTACGAGTGAAATTCGAATTTTCATTTCATACTTCAAGATCGGCACATGGCATTCTATGGTTTGCGACTCAAGTATGCCTTGGAAGGAAACTCAAATTTTATAACCTTGAGGGACAAGATGGAGGTTGTGCTAGAAGATAATGGCTTGAAGGAATTCATTGATCAAGAAGTCCCCAAGGCAATAGCTACGGATGCACAGAACTTGGCAAAGGCAAGGCAGATAATACTTGAGGGAGTTCGAGACCACATTGTCTCGAGTCTCCATGGCAAGGAAACTTCGCATGCTATGTGGAAAACATTGATGGATTAGTATTAGAACATAATTGACCAAAGGAAATTGGCACTAAAGGACAAACTTCAAAAAATCAAAAAGGAGAAAGGCGAGACTATTTCCAAATACTTGACTAAGTTCACTCAATGTCGTGATGAACTTGGAAGTGTTGGAATCATGGTTGTCGAGGAGGATATGATAAGTCTTGCTCTTCTAGGAATCCCAAAGAGTTGGAATAGTTATCAGGACTTTGTTAATGGTCGGGATAAATAGCCAGATTAGGAACGACTATGGTCGGATTTGATGTAGGAGGAGATCAGGAGGAACACCAAGGATGTCATTTCATCAAAGATTGATGATGAAGAGAATTTTGCCTTAGAAATTAAGGTGAGGAAGGGGAAAGGGAAAGATTCCCATTCCAAATCAGTTTCTTATCATCGAGGTAAGAAGAAAGATATGACGAAAGTGAAATGCTTTCATTGTCATAAGATGGGACATTTTGCTACAAATTGTCCACTCAAGAAGTCCAAGGAGAAGTTCTCAGGAGGAGCGGTGGGTGAGGCTTTGGCGTTTCAATTTGAATTGGAATTTTCCCTCATTGCATGCATGGTGTCGTCAATATTGGGAAGTGTATGGTACTGAGACAGTGGAGCTTCATTCCACATGACTGGTGACAAAGAGTTATTCAATGACCAGGAGGAGAAATATCTCCATATGCATATCAAGATGGGTGTTGACGGGAAGTATAGTGTTTCTCGATTGGGCATGATTTCTTTTTAGAGGGATCATGGGAATCCACTCACCTTGAATAATGTTATGTATGTTCCCGAGCTAAAGAAGAACTTAGTATCTGTTTCCATGCTTGAGGATAGAGTCTATGATGTGATCTTCTCGAAAGGAAATGTGTTCCTTCGACACATAGCCATGGATCAAGTAAAGAAGATGGGGATTCGTGTGAAAAATCTCTATAAGTTAGAGGTAGAGGAGTGTGCTTCTTTGAGTTCAAGAGAAGAAAAGATGCAAAGCCGGGACGTTGGCAACTTGTGGCATAGGCGATTGAGCCACTTGCATCATGATGGGGCTTTGAAGATATTGTAGCAGATCTTTACCAGTCTTCCCAAAGGTACACTTGAGAAAGTTGATACATACATGGAGTGTACTTTGAGAAAATACACCAAGTCTTCCTTTGGAGACCGAGACAGTCGAGTAGAGTCTATTCTAAAGAGAGTCCATTCAAATTTGTGTGGAGCATTATCGACAACATCCACGACCAAACACAAGTATTATGTTATATTTGTTGATGACTATTCTTGTAAATGCTGGATATTTTTCATGCAGAAAAAGGATCAAACTTTCACAAAGTTTTGTGAGTTCAAAGCATTCATGGAGAAAGAGTCAGGAAAGAAGGTTAAATCTCTAGGAGTGATAATGATGGTGCTTATGTCTCAATTGAGTTTAAGAACTTTTGTGTAGTGGAAGGGATTAAATAATATTTGGTGGCACCTCATAACCCTCAACAAAATGGGGTGGCTGAGAGGAAGAACATAAGCATAGTAGGGGCAGTGAGGGAAATGTTGCATGAACAGGGCCTACCACTATACTTGTGGGTTGATGCATGCAACACAATAGTTTATGTTCATAATGGTAGCCCACATCGAATACTTGAGATGAAGACATGAGAGGAGGCTTATTCCGGTAAGAGGCCAGATGTTGGTCACTTCAGGATTTTTGGTTCATCGATATATTGCCATGTGGCCAAAGATGCATGGAAGAAGCTTTACCCAAAAACAAAGTTGGGAATATTTGTGGGGTACACTAATACACCTCACAACTATTGGGTGTACATATTGACCAGTCGAATGACAATGGTTCGCAAGGATATCAAAATCGGTGAGGAGAAGGCCATGTGATTTTCCCTTGAGAGGGAGTTTGAGCTACATGCGAATGAGGAGATTTTAGCTCCTAAGGTTGAGGATCCTCATATTGATGTGGAGCAGCCACATGCAGAGGTTCCAGGAGTGGAGACATACACTCAAGCAGAGTCTTCCAGAGAGGGAAGAAAGTGCACTAGAGAGGCTAATAGATTGTTAGATGATTGCAAGGTACTCGTCAATCTAATCTATATTGGCACTATCAGCATAGATGGGTTGGAAGATCCATCATATGGATGTGAAGAGAGCCTTCCTTAATGGCATGATTGAGAAATAGGTGTACATAGAGTAGCCCAAAGGTTTTGAAACCTTTGACCATGAGTCACATATGTGTTGACTCAAGAGAGAGTTGTATGGGTTGATGCAAGCACCTTGTGCTTGGGACACTGGGATAGATAGCTACTTCACTAGGTTGGGATTCACAAAGAGTGAATCAGATGCAAACCTGTGCCACATAGTGGTGGAAGGTAAGATTTTGATCATTGTACTATATGTTGATGATCTCATACTGACAAGTGATAAGAAGCTGATCAAATCATGCAAGGAGGACCTTGCAATAGAGTTTGATATGAAGGAAATGAGGTTCATGCATTACTTTATTGGCATGGAGGTATGGAAAGGAGATGAGGAGTTGTTTGTATCTCATGGAAAGTATGCCAACGAGATACTCAGGAGATTTTGCCTAGAGAGCAGTAAACCCATGGAGACTCCTCTAGGTGGTAACTAGAGGAAGGAGGATGCTACTTCAAGGGAACTAGTGGAATCTATTATTTATAGGAAGCTTGTGGGTTCACTCATGTGCTTGGTGAACACACGCCCGGATATGTGTTATGCAATTAACCAACTTAGTTAAGCAATGGTTAGTCCTACCAAGCTATATTGGAAGGCGGAAAAGCATGTGTTGAGATACCTCAGGGGCACTACTCAGTTTGGGTTATGGTACAGATGGAAAAAGGGAGTGAAGCTTCAAGGCTTCACTTATATAGATTGATAAGGGATTCCATTCGACAGGAAGAGCACATCAGGAAGGATCTTTAGTATTGGGTCAGCGGCAGTTTCTTGGTACAACAAGAAACATAGATCGGTTGCACTCAGTTCGGCATGGGCAAAGTACATGGATGCAAGTTAGGCAACATGTGAGGCTATCTGGATGAAGAAGATCATGTATGGTTTGTTTGGTCAAAAGATGGATCATACTGTGATTTACTGTGATAATTAGAGTTGCATCCAACTCTCTGAAAATCCAGTTTTTCATGATCGGTCCAAGAATATTGATATCCAATATCATCATCTCAGAGATTGTGTATTGAGGTGGATCATGTTGTTAGATTACGTTCCCACGAAGGAGAAAGATGCTGACATCTTAACAAATGCATTGTCAAGATGTAAATTCAAGTTTCACAAAGACAGGATCAGGGTAGCTAATAATCCCTTTCTTATTGAGAGGGAGTGTTGAGAAATGGCAATAAGAAATTCCAATTTAATTTGTCCTTGAATTAAAATCAAAGTATTCTCATAACAACTTGTAAATAGTTAATTAAGTTTAATTAACTTAATTAGCTTGGGAATTTCAAGTTGGAAGTCTTTCTGAATTCATGTATATGTTCTCCCTATATTATAGGGGTCCGGGATGAGTTAAATATGAGTTGTAATTAGTTAACTCAGCTTACTAAGTTAAGTCCAGTTAAATTAGTTCCAAACTATTTGAGGAACTAATAGTGAGTTAACAATCACTTAGTGGACTAATGCATTAGCTAGTGCTACTCTAGTTAACTGAAGATTCCCTCATTAGAATCTCATGCATGTCGATTTTGAGAAAGACGCAGTTGAGACTAGAGTGCAAGGACAGTGTATTATTTGTTCTATATTTTTTTGAGTTGTACAGAGTGTGCATGCAATCAAGAACTAAGCCTAGAAGGGATTGTGCAGTTTTGGATGCACTGATTTCCCTTTAAGATGGGCTAATCAGCTATAGGAATTGCGCAAGGAAATAGGGACTTGGAGAGCTGGTGAATTGGCTAAGTGTTGGCCAAGAGTCTACTTGTGAATTGGAGATTGATTTTACTAAGTGTTAGGATTGTTCTTGTGAGAACAAGAATTGTAATCTCATCTTGATTTTTTGATATATATAATACAAATAGTGGGGTTTTGAGTTGTGGATTTCCTTGGATATTTATTATGTTATGTGTATTTGATTCTCTTCCTCTTATCGATTATGGTTTGGCTCGATATTTATGTGCTTCCATTGTAAAGAGTAGAAGTGGGTTCTTTTCTCTTGCTCTAGTACATTACATGAGCTTGTGAATATATAGGAAAATCTACATGGTATCGGAGTTGGGAACAATATACTAGAGTAGATTTCGAATTTTATGAGTCCATGGTTACGAGTGAAATTTGAATTTTCATTTCATACTTCAAGATCAACACATGGCGTTCTACGGTTTGCAGTTTGAGTATGCCTTGGAAGGAAACTCAAATTTTATAGCCTTGAGGGACAAGATGGAGGTTGTGCTAGAGGATAATGGCTTGATGGAATTCATTGATGAAGAAGGCCCCAAGCCAGAAACTATGGATTCACAAAACTTGGTTGAATGGAAGAAGTGTGTGGTGAAGGCAAGTCAAATAATACTTGAGGGAGTTCGAGACCACATTGTCTCGAGTCTCCATGGAAAGGAAACTTCACATGCTATGTGTAAAACATTGATGGATTAGTATCAGAACATAAATGACCAATGGAAATTGGCACTAAAGGACAAACTTCAAAAAATCAAAATGGAGAAAGGTGAGACTATTTCCAAATACTTGACTAAGTTCACTCAATGTCGTGATGAACTTGGAAGTGTTGGAATCATGGTTGGTGATGAGGATATGGTGAGTCTTGCTCTTCTAGGAATCCCAAAGAGTTGGAATAGTTATCCAGACTCTGTTAATGGTTGGGAGAAACAGCAAAACTAGGAATTAATATGGTTATATTTGATGTAGGAGGTGATCAGGAGGAACATCAAGGATGGAATTTCATCAAAGATTGATGATGAAGAGAACTGTCCCTTAGAAATTGAGGCAAGGAAGGGGAAAGGGAAAGCTTATGATTCCAAATTAGTTTCTTATCATCAAGGTAAGAAGAAAGAAATGAAGAAAGTTAAATGCTTTCATTGTCATAAGATGGGACATTTTGCTACAAATTGTCCACTCAAGAACTCCAAGGAGAATTCCTTAGGAGGAGCGGTGGGGGAGGCTTTGGCCTCTCAATTTGAATTGGACTTTTCCCTCATTGCATGCATGGTGTCATCAATATTGGGAAGTGTATGGTATTGAGATAGTTGAGCTTCATTCCACATGACTGGCGACAAAGAGTTATTCAATGACCAGGAGGAGAAATATCTCCATATGCATATTGAGATGGGTGCTGATAAGAAGTATAGTGTTTCTAGATTGGGCACGATTTCTTTTCAGAGGGATCATGGGAATCCACTCAACTTGAATAATGTTATGTATGCAGCTGGGCTAAAGAAGAATTTAGTATTCATTGTCATGCTTGAGGATAGAGTCTATAATGTGATCTTCTCGAAAGGAAAGGTGTCCGTTCGACACATAGCCATGGATCAAGTAAACAAGATGGGGATTTGTGTGAAGAATCTCTATAAGTTAGAGGTATAGGAGTGTGCTTCTTTGAGTTCAAAATAAGAAAAGATGTAGAGCCGGGACATTGGCAAGTTGTGGCACAAGCGATTGAGCCACTTGCATCATGATGGGGCTTTGAAGATATTGCAGCAGATCTTTACTGGTCCTCCCAAAGGTACACTTGAGAAAATTGATACATACAAGGGTTGTACTTTGGGAAAATACACCAAGTCTTCCTTTGGGGACAGAGACAATTGAGTAGAGTCTATTCTAGAGAAAGTCCATTCAGATGTGTGTGGACCATTCTCAACAACATCCATGACCAAAGATTGTTATTATGTTATATTTGTTGATGACTATTCTCGTAAATGCTGGATATTTTTCATGCAGAAAAAGGATCAAACTTTCACAAAGTTTTGTGAGTTCAAAGCATTCATGGAGAAAGATTCAGGCAAGAAGGTTAAATATCTATGGAGTGATAATGATGGTGAGTATATCTCAAATGAGTTTAAGAACTTTTGTGTAGTGGAAGGGATTAAACGAGAGTTTATGGCACATCATAACCCTCAATAAAATGGGATGGCTGAGAGGAAGAGCATAAGCATAGTAGGGGTAGTGAGGAAAATGTTGCATGACCAAGGCCTACCACTATACTTGTGGGTTGAGGCATGCAACACAACAATTTATGTTCATAACGGTAACCCATATCGAATACTTGAGATGAAGACACCAAAGGATTCCCTCATTAGAATCTCATGCATATCGATTTTGAGAAAGAACCAGTTGAGACTAAAGTGCAGGGATAGTGTACTATTTGTTCTATAATTTTTTGAGGTGTACAAAGTGTGCATGAAATCAAGAACTGGGCCTCGAAGGGATTGCATAGTTTTGGATGCACTGATTTCCCTTTAAGATGAGCTAGTCAGCCATAGGAATTGTACAAGGAAATAGGGACTTGGAGAGCTAGTGAATTGGCTAAGTGTTGGCCAATAGCTTGCTTGTGAGTTGGAGATTGATTTTACTGAGTGTTGGGATTGTTCTTGTGAGAAAAAGCATTGTAATCTCATCTTGATTTTCTAATATATACAATACATATAGTGGGGTTTTGAATTGTGGCTTTCCCCATATATTTATTGTGTTATGTGTATTTTATTCTCTTCCTCTTGTCGATTATTGTTTTGCTCGATATTTATGTGCTTCCACTGTAAAGAGTAGAAGTAGATTCTTGTCTCTTTCTTTAGTATATTGCATGAGCTTGTGAATCTACAGGAAATTATACCATTGGTGGCCACCCACCTATTCCACCTAGACCTCCAGTCAGTTTCAATTGTTTCCTTGTTTATTTCAGCATTTACTATTTTTAGCAGTTTTTCTTTCCCTAAACTTCCAAAGCAGTTTTGACCCCCTAAACGGTCATTTTTACAGTCCGTTGCAGGCCCATAGGGGAAAAATCTGTAGTAGTTAGATAGACCTTTCCAACAAGGTATCGTACGCTCCAAACAAAGATGACCAAGTTACGACCCCAGGAACTTGGTTTCCCAACTAACCCCAACAAGACCCATAAACTCTTGGTGTTTCATCTCTTGGGGTTAGGATTTTTGTTGTTTATGGTTTTTTCATGTTTTTCAATAATAAATAGGCCATTGAGCCTCATTGTAACACAGTTTAGAGGCATGCATCCACCACATCTCTTCTCAAAGTTAAGCTACCATCGCCAAATCTAGTCTTATTTCCATTTTGTTTGTAAGCATATTTTAGTATTTGATATTAATGAAATGAAGTGTTATTTCTACTGCATCTGCGTATTTATGGTTATGTCTATAATTTTTTGTGTTCTTTTTTAAATTTGGATCACTATTTGACTTGACTAGGAGCCAATGGATCAAGTTTGACCAAGCTAAATTGTTGGCATATGACTAATGTATCTCTATTGAACTTGATGATTTCTATAAGGAAAATGTTGTTGGGCTTTTCCCATGTGGATTTTCCCAAGGTAAACTCTTATGTTTCTTTTTGTAGTCATCTCTTCATGATCCTACTGATATTATTATGTTGTTGATGTCTTTTGTGTAACTGCTTGATGATGAAATAATTAGGAATAATTAAAATAAGTTCTAAATCATCTGAAGTAATTATCAGTATAGAAGACCTTATATAAAAATAAACATAATATCGGAGCTATGGTGTAAGAACAACCTTGAAAAAAGGTCATCTCTAAGATTTGATCTATCAACTAGCCTTAGATGTTATGAGAAGATCGAAAGTTTGCAAGAATCTCTAATCTGAATCACATAAATCCAATTTTTGAAGAAGGGTTCAGTTCAAGCCTTATCTAAGCCTTAGAATTGTTGCAAAGATGAGATATCTCAATATACATGAGAAGCCTTAGACATGGCTTCATAGGTTTGAATTATCTCTAAGGTTGCAAAAGGTCAAACATATTCTCAGGTCACCTTTTGATCACGTGGAGCTTATCTTAAACTTGTGATGACAAATATATTGCCTTCCATGTCTCTGTAACCATGTATGGAACTCATTTGAAGAAGGTCTCCAAATTTCTATTAGGCCAAAGAGGCCTTAGTATATTTCAATAGCTAAGGAATGCTTCAGGGCTAAAGATCTCATAACCTCAATCTATCTCGATAGGACAAGGAATGTCTCGGGTCCTACTGAAGAAGGACTAAAAATCTCAGAAAGGTCAAGGAGTTTCAGGAATCCGAAAATCTAATGAAATTCCTATTTTGTATGGTTCCCTTATGTGACTTATGGATCTTTGAAGAAGTACTATTGTCACAAAATTTTGTTGAAACATTAAAGAAACCAAAGTTACTCAATTCCTTAAGGTTCCAAGTTGATGAAAGAAGCAAGATCATACCTTTGTCTAAGATAAGTCATCAATGAAATTTCCTTGTGCTTGAAATATACCTTTTTAATCTTTGAATTGTGTACTAATGAAAAATTTGAAGTTGAAGTGTTGAAGAGAAAGCATGAATATGTTTCCATGCAAACACACTACAATGATGGATTGTTCAAAGAAGAGTAGACGGCTTGAAACACAAACCTATAAACAAATAAATGAACCTATAATTCTATGGTTAACAATTGGAACAAAAGGTATGTATCATCAATAACTTCATTTGAGGTGTTTATAAGACCTCAATAGCCTCTTGTCATCATAAAGGAACTTTGTCAATAAAGACTAAGTATGGGTCAAGAAAATCCATAATTGATTTCTAGTAAAGTTTGATCTTTGAAGGATGAAAGATGAAAAGTTATGGACCAAGTGTATTCAAGTTACCATCAATGACCTGTGAGTTTAGTATTGTCCTGAAGTATTTTTCTAGAATCAATACCTGAAACCTTGTACTTTGTACTTCAATAATATATCCTTTCGTGCATGATTGTATTACAGTATAGACCTCTTAATATGGATTTGTCTCTGAAGTTCCTCTTTGATCAAAGGAAGTTAAGTAAGGGTATTAATCACAAACCTACATATTGAATTTGAGAAACCTGAATATGGAGTTTGAAAAATATGACTCATTGATCCTCTTAAATTTTTTTATTGAATAAAGCTAACTCAAATATTTTGAGTTTTGATTTAGGGAGGAAAGATTGAAGTATGATGTATCAACATGTGTTTTCCTTTGAAGATGTTGCATTGTATCTCAAAATATGCAACCTTTCATTACATAAAAATTGTTGGTAAGAATGGTATCCATGATGCTCAGTCTTGAAATATCCTCCTTGTGCATCAAAAGGAAAAATAAATGTCATATATAAGTATGCCCTTATAGGAATACTGCTTATAGTGGAAAAGAGGTCGAGTCTCTCTTCAAGATAAAAATTAAAGGCTCTCTTGATAAAGTCATTTGTAGACCTAATACCATGATAGAAAATGAACAAAACATATTGAATTGAAGTTTTGATTAAAATTGTCTTACATCTACTACTATGGGTATTTTGGTACTAAAGATAATGATAAGCCTTCAATGAAAAAGTTTATTCCTTTCACATTGGAAGAAAAATTGTTGCTACTAATGTTTTTTGGCTTAGGATGATCAGTGAAAAGATATTAAATCTAGGTATTTTGAACAATTGAATATCTAGGGTTTGTAAACCCTAGCAAGAAACAATTCTTAGATGAGAAATGTTATGCAACCAACTCAAAGAATAGAGGAAAAGATAGATCAATGACTTAAAATTTGTCCTCTTCAAGGGGGAAACCTCCTTTACAATACATAAATGAACAATTATTGGATGATACAAAAAAAACACCTCCTTGGTATATATAGGAGTCTAAGGGGTCACAATATAATCAAAGCCTACATAAAAATAATAATGAAAGGGCACAATAATAACGATAGTGGGCTTCATGGGGCACAACAATAAAAACATTGGGGATACATGGGCACAACAATAACAATAGGGGGCTACACTAACAATAAAAATAAGGGGAATACACTAGTATTATAGGGACCTAACATGCCCCTCTCCTTCAAAAAAGTGTTGTCCTCAACACTTGAGTAATTTCTGATTCTTCTGTATGAAATTCACATCCTCCCATGTGGAATATTCAGCGGGTAATTTCTTCCACTTAATGAGACACTCTAAAATTAATCGATTTCGTAGCTATCAGGTTCTTGTTTCCATGACTAATTCAAGCTCAAATATGATTTTTACTTCTTCTTCAAGTTCTGGAAACAATGTTTGAACTGGGAGCTTGTCACTGATAACATTCTTTAAACATGAAACATGGAAAACTAGGTGTACTTGGGATTTGTATGCCATAGTACCAATATTTTGCAACACCTTGTAAGGACCATAGTACTTGGGTGATACTTTATTATACTTCTTAGCTTGTTTGAGGGACATTTGTTTGTATGGTTGTAGTCGTAAAATTACCCAGTCGCCTACATCAAAACTTATTTCACTGTAATGTTAATCTTCCTGTTGTTTCATTCAATTCTACGATAGAGTGAGGTTATCCTTTAAGGGTTGGAGAACTTGTTCTTGATGCTCGATGTGATCTTCCATGGCTTGAACCTTAGAATTTTCTCTTAAATATGATCTAATGGATGGTAGATGATATCCATAGGGTGCAATAAATGGGTTCATTTTTGCTGCATTATGGAAGGAAGTGTTATACCACTATTCAGCTAGAGGTAACCACTTGACCAATTATGTTTGCTTATTAGATACAAAGCAATGAAGATATCCTTCCAAAAAAAAATTCACAATCTTAGTTTTCCCAACAGATTGAGGATGATAAGATGAGCTATGAGCTAATTGAGTACCAAGGCATAGTACACATAATTATGTCCAAACATTTCCAGTGAAAATGAGATATCTGTCATTTACAATAATATTTCAGTTTCCATGTAGGATTTTAATTGTTTCCATAAATGCAGTAGCAACTGTACTAGATTTAAAAGTATGATATAATGCACAAAAGTGTGCATACTTGGTAAGTCTATCAACTGCCACCATGATGAAACTCTTTCCTTCTTCGGGTAAACTTGTGATAAAATCCATTGGGACCTCCTCCCAACACTGACTTGGAATGGCTAAAGGGTGTAACATAATCGAGGTCTTAATTGTTTCAATTTTATTTTGTTGGAAAACCAAACATTCTTCCACAAACTTTTGAATATCTGATTTAACGTCATCACAAAAAATCCTTCTTGACTCTGTGGTAAATTTTTAAAAATCCTGAGTGCCCTCCTAAGGGAGAGGTGTGCAATTCCAAAAGAATCTTTTTCTTGAGTTGGGAATTCTTACAAAGGTATAAGTGATATTTGTACCATAATATATCATTTTTCCAACTAAAAGTATCAGATGTACTAGGATCTTGTTGCAAATTTTGAATGAGAGTCCATGCCTCTTCGTCATTCTTCCATTCATCCCTTGCTTTAATTATCCAATCAATTTGCATATAAGAGAAATGGCACAAAGCAATGCTTCCACATCCTCATCCTTTCTTGAGAGTGCATTTGCAATAACATTTTGCTTCCCTTCTTTGTAGATGATTTCAAAGTCATAAGCCAACATGTTTGTGACCCATTTTTCTACTCTTTTGAAGATAATATTTGTTCCAAAAAGTATTTAAGACTATCATGATTTGTTTTTATCTTGAAGTGTCTTCCCATTAGGTAAGGTCTCCATTTCTTTAGTGCATGTAGTATTGCAAACATTTCATTCTCATAAATAGGTTTGTGTAAATACCGTCCTTTAAATGGATGAATTTCAAAAGCAACGGGTCTTCCTTCTTGCATTACAACAACGCCAATTCCATTTCCTAAGGCATCACATTCCACAATAAATATTTTTCTAAAGTCAGGCATAACTAATACCGCGCCTCTTTAAGATGTTAAAAGGCCTTAGTTGCTTTTAGTGTCCAAGAAAATGCATCTTTCTTCAGTAATGTTCTTAGAGGTGTTGTTATTCTCCCATAATTCTTAACAAACTTGTGATAATACCTTGTCAACCTGAGAAATCCTCGAAGATTTTTTATGGTTCTGGGGATTTTCCATTCCTTCATTGATTTAATTTTGTTATGTTATACCTTAACACCCTCATGAGATATAATTTGACCCAAATATTCCACCTCATGTACTCCAAAGAAACATATGGAGGTTTTTTCATATAATTATTTCTCTTCCAATAGTTTGAGCACCTTGTCAACATGTTCAACATTATCCTTCCAAGACTTTTTATAGATTAGTATATCATCAAAAACTACTAACAAAAAATTTCTAAGGAAGGGTTTGAAAATGGAATTTATCAAACCTTGAAATGTCAAAGATGCATCAATGAGGCCAAAAGGCATGACCAAAAATTCATAATGACCCTCATGAGTTCTAAACACTATTTTAGGAATGTATTCAATCTTCATTCTAATCTAATGATATCCTGGACAAAGATCTAGCTTGGTGAAGTAAATTTCTCCATGTAATTCATTCAACAATTCATCAATGGAAGGAATGGTAAATTTATCTTTAATAGTGAGCTTGTTGAGATCCCTATAATTCAGACGCATATGCCATGATCCATCCTTTGTGTGCACCAATACTACTGGAGTAGAGAAAGAACTTTGACTAGGTCGAATCATACTAACCTCTAGCATTTCTGCAACCATACGTTTAATTTCACTCTTTTAGGGATATTTGTAAGGTCTGTTGTTTAAAGGAACACTTCTTGGAATCAAATGAATAACATGATCATGATCATGAATAAGTGGGAGGCCTTTAGGAGTCTCAAATACCTTGGAATGTTTGTCCAAGACTTTTTGGAGATGTGGAGAAATAGATTATTTTAAAGTTTGAACCGCTAGTGAGCATAATTGTGCAACTATGCCCCATTTTTCTTTCTTGAGAAGCTTTATAATGCCATTAGAGTTGATTACCTTTCCTAGTTTCCCTACGATACCCCTTAATTAAAATTTCTTTCCTTCCCAAAGAAATTTCAAAATTTTTTCTTGAAAATTAAAAGCTATCGTCCCCAAATATTGTAACCATTGGACTCCTAGTATAACATTAGCATCACCCATTAGAATGGAAAGAATTGGACTATTCAATACGTATTCCCCCATAGTTGGTTTTATATTATGGCACTTTCCAGATAAATTTATAGTTCCTCCATTTGCAACCATCAATTGAAACTTTTGTGTTAGATATAGGAAACAATTAAATTCCTTGGTTATATTACAATGAATAAAATTATGAGTACTATCTGAATCAATCAACACTATTACCTTTTTCTTCTTGTTATATCCTTCTATCTTAAGCACTTGAGGAGTGGTAATTCTTGTCAATGAATCACAAGATATGGTAGGATTCATTTCTTCTTTCTATGGGGTTGGTTCTTAGTGTATATCCTCCTCTTTTGATGTTTATTGTTCCTTTTCTTCCTCCTCTTCACAATGTATGTAGACTAATTTATTCTTAGCACACTTATGACCTTTAGTGTATTTCTTATCACAATGTTAACAAATCCCTTTTGCTCTTCTTTCCTCCAATTTTTGTGGCGACAAACTTGTAGGCTATGGAAGGCTAGGAGCAGTAACACTTCAATATTTATAGTTGTGAGTGGTAGACTTCCTTGTTTCCATAATTATTCTTTAAACTTTTCTTGCCACCCTTAATGTCTTCTCCAATGAATCAAGTTCCCAAAGGTGAACCTCTTATTGGATGTTATCCTTCAAAGTCCCTATGAAGAAATCAATCATATGCTCCTTTGGAATGTCAATTACCTTGATATTCAATTTTTGGAAGTGCTAAATGTGCTCCACCATTGAAACATTTTGTTTGAGATTTATCAATTAGCTAAAGAATGTGTTTCTCTTTGTATCCTTATAATGTGCTATCATTTCCTCCGTAAAAATTTACCAAGTGACAAGTGGTTTACGAGAACAAAGCCATTGATACCATACAAATTTATTGGGTTTTAAATATAAAGATGCATTGCGTACCTTTCTTTTGTGTTGCATATCTTGGAGATCAAAATATTGCTCCATCTATAGTATCCATGTTATCCTATCCTTGCCATCAAACTTCCTCATATCGACCTTTGGAATGTGGTGATTCTTAATCCCAACATTAGAGTCTCTAAAATAATAATTCATGTTCCTTTTGTCCTCATCATGGTTTTCATGGATTACCTTGTCACCACTGGGAATCCTTTCTTCTAGCAACTTATCCAAACCTTCCTTCAACCCCTCTATCTTGACATTCATCATCACTTCCATGTCTACCTTTAAACCATCATTCAAAACTCCTATGTCCCTTTTCATACCATCTATCTTAACTCCCATGTAAATTTTTATACCATCTATCTTAACATTCATCATGGATTCCAATTCTTTTTTAGTTACCTTTTGTGAGAGTGAAATTTTTTTTCACTTGGTCTCGTAAATTTGATATATCCATTGCATTTCTTCCTCTTCTTCATGCATCATAGAAGAGATTTTTGGTTCCTTACTAGGTGTGTCTATTTTTTTTGTTTCGAAGAATTTTGGAATCCAACAATGATATATGTGCTTCATTATTCCCTTCGAATCACTTCAAACTTATTTTTCAAACAAAATTTATGAAAAAATTAAAAAATACACACTTTTTTCTTGATTTTTAGGAGCTTGATATTGAAGCACTTGTATCTCTGCAATTTCAGATCTCCAAGATATGAAATTTCATCTTGTGGTAGCCCTCTAAGTGTTCTTTCCAACCCCATAAGTTATACCAAGATTTTATTCTTCAAGAAATAGTTATGCCCAATCTCCCAAGATGACCTAATTATAGATTGGTTCAGTAGAGCAAACTTGTACAAAGTGCCATGTGTCATTGTTTTGACCTTCGACCCTGAAAATGATACCCAAAAATATATACTCTATGCAATTTCTGTTTCTTTTTATAAAATTAAAATCTGATGCTTGGAGAGAAAGTTATGACGATTTTCCCTAGGCCTCCTGTTTTAGATATAATTCTGAAGCATGTAAAAACCCTAACTTCCTCTTATCATATCTCTGAAAATATAGCGAACCAAGATTTGAAATTTGTAGATGAATTTCACCAATATTTTTTATCTATTTGGTTGCAATTTTAGCTTCTGAAGCCTCATAGAAAAAAAAATTATAGCAAAAATTCCAGGATGACATGTTCGAAGAAGTGAAACCCTAGAATCCAAAGCTCTTATTCCAAATGTTATTCAACTAGCTCAAAGAACATAAGAAAAGATAGATCGACGACTTAAAAATATTCCATTTCGAGGGGTAAACCTCATTTACATTACATAAATGAACAATTCTTGATGATACAAATGATAAGACCTCCTTGGTATATATAGGAGTCTAAGGGGTCACAATATAATTAGAGTCTACATAACAATAAGAATGTAAGGGCAAAACAATAACAATAGTGGGCTTCTATGGGACAAAAAAATAACAACATGAGGGATACATGAGCACACAATAACAATAGGGGGCTACACTAACAATAACAATAAGGGGAATACACTAGTATTATAGGGACCTAATAAGAAAGCCCTAAGGTTTATGGACAAAACTCTAGGATTAGACATTTTTGTTGAAAGAAGAAACCCTAGATTTTGCAAGGAAAGAATGCCATTACTATAAGAATGTGGATGAAACTGTAAAAGTTGTAGATGGATGTAAGAAGACTAAAGATCAAGAGGGAGTTGACCCTCTTCTCAAGAGATAAGTATTTTATATCTCTCTTATTTTATTATTGTTGTTTTACTAGTAGTTAATCTATTGTCTTAGAATTTTTGCATGGTTGTAATCATTAGAGAAATTTTGAGATGAAAATGGGCCTCAAAAAAAAAAAAATACAACAAAAATCAACTTTATAAGAACCAGTAGGATTCAATATGATGATGTCAACCATGGGGGGTGATTCACCATTTTTAGAGCATGTTAGCTCTCAAATTTTCCTTGAAGTTGTTGGAAAGAGAAAAGGGGTACGAGCTAAGCAAAAACCAACTTTTAGATACATAATCTAGCCAATCTGTATCCCGAGAGAGCTCTCTTTTTAAATTTTAGCTTTGTTTTGAAAGATATTAGGCTAGTTGTGAAGTTTTAGGAGTTTTGTTTGAGTTTGGGAGGTGTGATTCAATAGGAGAGGGGTAGGACTGACTAGTTTAGGCCATTGGGCCATTGGAGTAAAAAAAAATGGCTTAACTAGATTAGGTTTCTTAATAAAGGATGGTTTCACAAAGAAAGATGGTCAAATAGGGAACAAATAAAGACTTAGAATAAATGGAATGGTTTCAAAATGGGTGAAGGGCAGTTAAGAATCCTTCAACCTATTTAAAAATGGAACTGGACTGATTACTAATAAAGAGCAGTTAAGTATTCTTTAATAAATAATCAAAATAAATGAACTAGAAAACAAGAGCAATTAAGATTTCACCGTTTATCCTAATTCAGAAGAAAACATAGAGAATAATAACGATTGAAAACAGAGTGCAATCAAGCATATTCCAAATTACTCTTTTTCGTTTATCATTCATATATGAAACATAGATGATATAAGAAACAAGGAAAACTTTAAAAGACAAGGTATAGAGGATTTATTAATCCGGTGTTTTATTCCAGAAATTTGTGGAAAGTACTTTGCATCAATTCTTTATCCAGCAAGTCATACAAAAGTTGGTCCAACAACACTTTATTCCAAAATAATCAATATTACATCAATGTCTAAGAATCCACACTCAATACTCCAATTAAGGGAGTATTTATACAAAAAATTTACAACAAAATATCTCATAACAAAATGAGATATAAACTGGGATGACTGATCATATCTATCAAGAAAATAGGGCCAGAAGACCTCGTAGATGTCAAATAAGGCAACTGAATGGTTTGTTGGTCCCTATTCTTGAGAATGTGCTGGAGTTAGGCCCTATGATTTGGCCTTTTGCTTTCCTTGGTGTAATTATGTGTTGGCTACTCTATTTTGATCTTCCTACTGATACACTTTACTTGCATCTGATACTCTTTACCCATTGATCTCTTTTCATCCTCTTTTACCCTTTTGACTGGAGTAAAAATCAGAATTTACCTTTTTACCATAGATAATTACAAAATTTCAAGCGTTTCTTCCAACCATTTTGGCTGTGGTATTCTCGTTTTCTGAAGCTTTCTGAGGGTTTCATCTGTTTCTGTATATCTGAAAAATGTGGGCTAAATTGGGAACAAGTGTTTTAGCTCATGCTCGACATAGAATAAGTTTTCTAAGATGTCATAGAGAACTCGGCCTGTGGGAAGTGCTTTTATTCCTGATGCACTTGTTGATGAACTAGCTTGATTGCCAGCACATTTATTCAATTTATCTACATAATCTCTATGCTTCAATAATCTATCATTAATCACTAAAGGACTTGGTAACCCTTTATTTTGCAAAATGGAAAACTTCTCCATGAAAGCATTAATCTCTACCTACATATCATGGCATCTTTTCTCTAAATTCTGCATCAAACCCTTTTGATTTCCAAAATGGTTTCTGTTCTATCTGTGATGCCAAGTGCTTCCAACTATTCACTATTCTTGGTATTCAAAAAGTGTATGAGCATGTTGGCTTCATCAGGTATTTGTCCTAATTATTCTTTTATCTTTTGAATTTCTTCTTGTGCTATCTTCACTAGATCAATCTGCTCAAAAATTACTTGAATGGATGGCCAAACATCATTTATGGATTGAGTGATGTTGGCCCAAAGAATTTTCTTGATTTCTGCGAGAGGCTTGTCAAAAGTGAGATCTTTTTCTAATGTTTTCACTTTATTTTCTAATGCTTTAATCTCCCTTGTTTTTTCCACAACGTTTATCTTTGAGAAATAATAGTTTCTTTCCATCTTAGCAAATTGTTCTTTTACCTGTTTTAACTCTCAAACTTGTAGTTTCATGTCTTCCATTGACTTTATTAGCTCTTATGTGCTCAAATTGGCATTGTTTCCCTGTGTTGTTCTTGCTGTTGTTATACCTGTGACCACCTCTGCTATGGCTTCCGAGATGTTTGGTATTAATATTGTCCCAAGTGTAGAGGGGATTGTTGTTGAGACTATCGGTATTACATCAAGAGGCTAAGAGGTCGACTCTCCCTACTTGTCCTTTAGTGCTTTTTCTAATGCGTGCTCTGTTTCATTCAATCTTTCATTGAGTTTTAAGAGTAGATCCATCATATCTTCTTCAGATTTTTGCTTTATAACCTCAGCAGCCTGTGGATGCCTTGAAGGAGGCAGCTTTAGCTGCTTCCTCAAGGTAGCAATATCTTCATCCTTCTATTTGATTAAAGCTTCTATACCTTTCACATCTTTGGGATCATGTCCCAATCCAATAATGATTTCTTCTAATGACTTTATTCTGTTATATTTAGCCTAAGAGGAGGCTTCTTCTAAGTTTAGCTGGGTAATTGTATTATCCAAAGAATTTTGTAGCCTATGGGCCATCATTACCTTACCAGTCAAAGTTGAATAGACCATTTCTCCAATTTGTTTATGCAGTTCAATTTGATCCATAAGATGAATATCATTTGCCAAGACATCCAAATTTGTTTTGAGGTAATCTGCTATTGATTGAGGTTGTTTTACCTTTGGCTTGAAGTAGCTCATTATCATCTTGCCTTTTTTAATGTCATAGGCTGACATTAATCTTTGCTGATTTGTGGGGGCCATTTTTAAATATTGATTGTAAATTTGAAGCCTCAATGGATCATTTTTGGCCTTTATTTCTGTGAATGTTTTCTTGATATCTGAGGCCTCTTTACCTGGTGGCCTAAGGAATGATACTTCTGCACTATGTTGTCTTTCTAGCTCTTGCCTCTATGAGCTAGTAGATGTTCCTCCCAATGGGAAAGTTTGTTGGATAACTACCCTTTCTTCTCTTTGACTATTTATAGTCTCTTCAACAATTTCCTTCTCTGAAAGAGGATTCAGTCTTTGCCTTTTTGTCCCAGGTTATCTTGAAGATCCACTGGTTGGGGTAATAGTTTCCCTGTCCCTCTTTTTATTTCTTTCCTCATTTAGAGGAGTTTGCAAAACTGGAGTTTCTTCTACATTGGTTTGAGTTGGAGGAGTTGGCATTTGGACATGTTCTTTGGAAGTTTTGCTTTGACATTGTAGGTTGTTCTATGGTCTCTACTTCCTTGCCTTTAGATGTTCTTGTGGTTGGTATGTTGATTTCCTGTGAAGGTTGCTGAGAGGTTCCAGCAATGGATGTACTAATTCTTGACCTTTGAGATAGCTCGAAAGATACCTGCCCAAAATAATCCAGGTCAAGGGTTTTCTCAAGATATCTCATAGCATTTTCTATATTGACCTGTTCACTAACATCTTCTACTAGGGTCCCCTCTACCCATTCATCCATGTTTGAAAACTACTCAATCTCTAGGATCCTATGATGAATGTATGGAGACAACCTATTCTTCATTCTTCTGTCACATATAAAACTGTTAGGGTCATATGGTACCCATACAAAACTCTTTTGTAATCTAAGGTGATCTTCTAAAATTATTTCCACTTCTTTCCATGCATCCCTAGTGTTGTAGATAGAAGAGCCTAGCTGATTCTGTATTCTAAGCTGAGCTTTCTTCCTGGCATTACAAAAATGGACTAAGTCTGTATGCAACATCTGTCTGAAGTATTCCAATGCAAACAGTCTCATTGGAACATACTTTGGTAGCTTAAAGGGGCAGAGCTCACACCCATAGATCCTTATTTCTATATGGTTCTTGTATAGGTACCAATCACCTATTCTGTATTGTTTGGAGAGCTAGAGGATCTTCTTTATATCACCATTGATCCTAGGAGGGGAAACTCCTATTAACAAAGTGGTTGCAGAATGCACAAATAGATCAATGAACTCATTGTAGGTATAAGGGGACTCAAGGGATTTATGGAAAATGGAACTACAAAAGACAACAGACCTTGGATTTCCTTTGGTGGCAAGTTTCTTTACAAGGAAAGGAAAGTTATCTGATTGATAATATAACATAAGATGATAGATAAATGTGGTGTATTTGAAGACTCCTTCATTTTCCAATCTCAAGAATTGGCCATGAATTTTATTGGCAATATAGGAGGCATAGTCATATTTAATAGCAGGGGGTTGTCCAAGAGTAAAAATTGATAATAACACTAGGGTTATATCATCAACATATTCACTTGTGTTGAATCCCATTACTAAAGATATCATGTCTACTATATGTTTTCCCATTTCTATAAAATAGCTCTGTACATAAGGAGGGGGACCTTTGGGTTGATATTTTTCTAACATGAAGGTCTGACAGAGGCAAATGAGTTCTGATTGTGGCATTTTAGCAGCTTTCTCAAGTAAATATCCCATAGAAAGTGGAGTGAGGGCTTGACCAGTGGAAAATTCCAACATTTCATTGATGGATGCAGTTGTTATGGGGAATAAGACTATTTGGCTTGGCAACATAACAACTCTTGGGTTAGGATCATAATTGGCACAACATTAATGAATTATATCTGGGAAAACATGGACTGAGGGAAGAAAGTACCTGGGAAGGTTGGATTCCCATAGTCCCAGGACGTCTAAGCCATTTAAGTAGTTGTTTCTGGTCTGGAAAAAGGCTTTTAGGTGATTCTAGTCAGTGGTTATGTCCTTTATTTGGAAATATTTATTTGCAAGAGGTAGATAGTCTTGGTCCTTATGAGGGGCATTGATCGGTGTGATATTCAAAACAGCGGGGGTTTCCATTTTTGGTTCTTGTGGATTCAAAAATGGAATTTGGGTTTTCTGTGAGAAAATAGGCCAAACAGCAGGTTTGGGAACCTGTATAGTGAAACAAAGTTTGGAGTTGTACTGATTTAGCTCTCTCTTGTGGAATTTTTAGTATAAAACCAAAACTTACAGGGTTTTAGTGGAAATTGGATAAATACCTGTAATGGGGAAGTGAACAGTACAATGGCAAGTTGGATAACCGGTCCCGGGTTAAGTTGCTGCAAGTTTATTGATCAAGTGGCAGTTGGAAAGCTTTAGCACTTGATTGGTACGTCACTTTGCATGGGAACACAGTTGCCGTATAAAACATTGAAAATGACATTTCATTGGTTTTATCTGCAAAATCTAGGTTGGCGGGGTATTTTTTATTTAGCGGGAAAATAACGTAGGTAGGGAAATGACATTTTGTCATTTATGGAGGGCGGTAAGCAGTACGAGATCGCACTGTTTTTGGAGTTAGGTGGTATTCGACTAGAGGCTATCAATTCCATGGATTGCCTGATGCATGGTAGGGGTACGGTTTGAAAACCACCTGGTGATCACGCGTTAAAGCACGGTCAGCAAGGGGGGAGTATATCAACGATGATCATTGGATGATGGCGACGGGATCAAATGATGGATGGGAAGTGACATACACTGAAACTTTAACTGCAGTGGGCCCGATTTAATTAACAAGTTAATAAATCATATCGGGGTGATTGTGAGTGGCGAGGAGGTTCTTAATTAACTTTAGGGGTTAATTAATCTCATTTTGCGGAGCGGGGAGATTAGGTTGTTAATGAATCTCAAATTAATTCAGTAATCCCTTTTTAATTATGTTTATGGTTATAATTAATCGAGGCGGGGTATATAATAATTTGGGGTTTTTAGTATATAGTTAAATAATACGGGAAAGGGTAAATAGGGTGGGATTTATATAATATAAGTCAGATATTAATATGATAAATGAAATGAAAATGCTAAGTTAAAACATTTCAGCTATACATTTAAACTTAGCCTTAAAGTGAAAAAAGGGGTTTTTTAGGTGATATTGTGCATTGTTCCTAAGTAAAATAGGATTTTACTTAGGAAAATACTTTATAAAATAAAATGAATGGTTTATGGATGATTCTAAGTACTTAGACTTTTTAAATTATTGGGCTGAGGATTCGGTCCCTCCAGAAGTCAGAGAAATGCTCTGAGCCCCTCCAATTTAGCAAATGCCTTAGTGCTTAGGGGAAATTAGTGAATAATTAGGGAAAATGAGAAGGGGAGTTAATCATTGTGACTTTCCTTTGCTTGTGATGTCTTCAATGTGATGCATGCCTTGGCCTTTCAATGAAGAATGAAATATTAACACATTTATAGACATTATTCATCACACGTATCATTCTACAACATCATCTACCTACCCTGCCTACTTCAACCTAGCATTTTTTCCTTCTTTATTTGGGTGCACTTAAACTAGAAAACCCTTATCAAATATTTCTTTTCTTTTACATGGAAAGCCTACTTAAGTCTGCACTTATTACATCCAAGGGCTTAGATTACACTGTTGAGCTCCTTTTTATTTACTCTACCAAGATTACACTGTTTGGTAAGATATTTATTCTCTATTTCTACAGCATGAAATTGAAAAATGAATGAACCAAGTTTAAACAGTTTGACTCTTCATGTATTCTGGCATAAGTAACAAGTTGCACAAAATTGTTTATTATATAAAATGAAAAAGTAGTGGCATTTAGACTTGCACACTTTCCTAGTCTATTTTTGTTTAGAGTTCATTTCTTCTCATTTTTTAACCATTTTATTCTTTTCACCTTTTGATTTTTCTTTTAGGGTATACCCTCTTTACATTTTTTAAATTTTTTGATTTTTTGAAAATATGGAAAACCTTTGCAACAAGGAAACGTATGAACATATTACAGAGCTCATCAAGTCAATCATGACAAACGACACCTATTGGTATAGGAGCATATCACTGGCTCCACTTGGGGATGGCTTTTCCTGGTGGAAAGTCAAGGACAGTAGATCAGATGGCCTCTGAATGACTTTGATTATATTCTGCAATTTTCTTCTACTTGTTGCTTTATTGTATGTATAACAATGACACTTCTGAAGCTTAGCACCTTCTCTTTGGGCTTCAACTCCAACAAGTTACTATCCAATCCAAATTGTGACATTACCAAGGATATAGTATGTACATGTTAAAGTCAGAATACATTAAAAAGTTGGATCAAAGTAATGTTTCAACATCCAACCATTAACTGGCCCTTCCTCTGTTTCTGTACCATCCAGGTTCTTCAAATAGTAAGTATTGTTTCTTTGTAAGGCATGGATAATAAAAGGTCCTTTCCATAGGAAGTCAAACTTCCCATGTTTTCCCTTATCCTCTCTCCTGGAATCCCATCTTAAAACTTTGTCTCCAAAGCAGAAATCTTCTGCCTTGGTTCTTTTAACAAATATTTTCTTAAGCTTTTCCTATAATAATTGGGATCTTTGGTATACTTCCTCTCTAGTCCACTGCAAATGGATGGTCTGGTTAATCCTCCTTTGAATATCATTAGGCTCCACCTGAGCTTCTTGAAGTAATTTCACTACAGAAACTCCTAAAGATGAAGAAAATATAGCCTCCATGCCATAGACCAACTCATAAGGACTAGTTCCAATAGATTTATTGGTGGTGAGTCTGTCTGCCCATGGTACATTTGTAAGTTTCTTGTGCCAATTTTTCTTATTCTCTTCCAATAATTTTTTAATAATATTAGTTAGGCTCTTGTTGGAAGACTCAGCCAGACCATTACCTTGAGGGTAATAGGTTGTGGAATGGCCTAAAATGATATGGTATTTGTTACAGAAACTTATCATTTTCTTGGATTTGAAGGCAGCAGCATTGTCAGTTATGATTTTATCAAGACAGCCAAATCTAGACAATATGTTGGTTTCTAGAAATCGTATAATCATTGTGTCATTGGCTTGCCTGGAAGGAATGGCTTCTATCCATTTGGTGAAATAGTCTATGGGAGTGAGAATCCATTTGTGTTGGCCAAAAGAGGGAGGATGGATTTCTCCAATGAAATCCAGGCCCCATTGTTGGAAGGGTTTTTCGATGGAAACTGACCTCAGGGGTAAAGGTAATAGTTTTCTCTTGCCTTAAAAAATTTGACATTTATGGCAAGCAGTGACAAATTTATTTACATCTATGAACAAGGTTAGCCAATAAAATCCAGCCCTTAGGATTTTCTCTGCAGTTGATTTCTAATAAAGATGTCCGCCAGTCTCCTGGATGAAATTCTTGGAGAACCTTGTCAACTTCTTCTTTTAATAAACAATTCAATAGAATACCTTCATGATTTTTCCAAAAAAGAGCATTATCTAAAATACAAAACTTTGAAGCTTTCATCTTTAAAAACCTTTTATTTGTTCTGGATAACCTTGAAGGAGCTTACAGGTTTAATAGTACATAAATTATATCAGCATACCAAGATGAATCTAAGAAGGCATGGCTGATTTGTAGAGTCGCCATCTCCTGTTAATTATCCAATTCATTAATATCCAGGGCTTGACAATTTGTTTCAGTCATGAGCTTAGCTAATCCCTATCCTTTTCT
Source organism: Pinus taeda (assembly GCA_000404065.3). Classification (NCBI taxonomy): domain Eukaryota; kingdom Viridiplantae; phylum Streptophyta; class Pinopsida; order Pinales; family Pinaceae; genus Pinus; species Pinus taeda. The sequence continues at coordinate 84,189 of APFE031662212.1, read as the reverse complement.
AAGCTTTGTAGGTTTTATTTCAATATCATACTCTAATATAGTAGCTATCCATTTACCTCTTTTTCCTTCAATTCCATCCTGGATTAAGATGTCTTTGACAACAACATTTGGTACATAGGCTATTACATGGGAGTACAATATGTAGACTTTGAAGTCTTTAATAGATTTTACAATTGCAAAAGCGTGCTTTTCCATGATTTTGTATTTTAATGGTGCATATCTAAGTGCTTTAATAAAAAAAGGCTATGGGTTTCTCACATCCTTGATCATTCTTTTGTAGTACAATAGCTACTATGGTGTGTTCTGATGCAAATGAAAATATTATGAAGTTTCCATCAAACTTTGGACTTGTAAGGAATGGTGTTCTGGTCAAAGCCATTTTAATTTCTTCAAATGCATGTTTGGCTTCCACTGTCTATTTAATATTTGAATCCTTTTTCAACATATTATTAAGCAATCTAATTAATTCAGCTAAGTTAGATATGAATCTTCTCAAAAAAATAATCTTTCCTAGGAAAGCTTGAAGTTCTTTGACATTTCTAGGGTGGGGTATTTGCAGAATAGCTTCTATTCTAGCAGGATCAATTCTAATGCCATCTTTGGAAATGATATGGCCCAAGAGTTTGCCTTCCTCTAGACCAAACAAGGATTTCTTAGGATTTAAAAAAATACCATATTTTATGCATTTTGAGAATACTTGTTTCAGATGATCCAAATGTTGTTGATTTGATTTAGAAAAAACAGTCAAGTCATCTAGATATATAACCAAAAAATCATGAATTTCTTTTGCAAATGCTATGTCCATTGCTCTTTGGAAGTTTCCTCCTACATTTTTAAGTCCAAATGGCATTTTGACATACTTGAATGTACCCCATAGTGTTGTAAAAGTAGTTTTTTCCTGGTCATCATGATGAACCATAATTTGATTATAGCCTGAGAAACCATCTGAAAGTGAAATCCTAGAAGCACCTACTACCCTTTAGAAAATATGATCCATCTTAGGTAAATGGTAATTGTCCTTCAAAGAAACCTTATTACCATTTTTTAAATCAATACATAATCTGATTTCTCCCGTTTTCTTCCTAGTAGGTACTAGATTAGACACCCACTCTAAAAATCTGATAAGAGCAATTATCCCTACTTCATACATTCCTTTGATTTCTTTTTCAATTAAGAGAAGCAATATAGGGTTAATTCTTCTGATTTTTTGTTTGAATGGTTTTTTATTTTCCTTCAGAGGTATTATATGTTGAATTATAGAGATATCATATGATTTCAGGTCTTCATAGCTCCAGGCAAAGATATCCTGAAATTCTCTCATTAGTTCAACATATTTGAGTTTTTGGTCAGGGAGCAAAGATTTATATAACTTTACTATTTTTAGATTTTCTTGAGTCCCCAAGTTATAGTCCTCGATATATGATTTTAATGGTTCCATCTTAGGTTTCTTTGGAATATCATTAAAATCAAAAAGATCTTCCAAAGGAGTTAATCCTTTAGGCAAATGATTGTCTTTTAAATTGATAACTTCATATTCTCCTTCAATAATCTCATCAATATCCATTTCTTTAAGGTCATACATATCTTTGTTGGTAAACTTTGTCAGATGAAGCATTTGAATTGTACTTTCTACTGAAATGTCTGTTTCTATCTTATTTGTTTAGTCAAACTCACTAACTCTATCTACATCTATGTTAATGCTAGACAATTCTTCATCTAAGGTTAAAAAATTGTTAATCTGTGTATCACTATCAAACACTTGCCAGTTCTTCAAATTGTCCAGTATGGCTGGTCTGTGTCTAATCTTAGCTGTGAAGTGATGATTAGGTTCAAATGGTAATTTTTAGGTGCTGGCAAACATTGCCACATTATGAGCTTGCAAGTTATGTTTTCTTGGGATTTTAGCAAGCTTAGTTTCCAGAAATGTATTGAGAATCTCTATCATTGTTCCTCTGTAATATCTTAATCTGGGATCATTTGATAGAAACTTCCCCCTTTGATCTGTTGAATTATTAAACCAAAATCTCCTAAGACAAATACCCCAATTACTGCTAATCGTTTGACAAGTTTAAGACCTAGCAACAAAGCTTCATATTCTGCCATATTATTGGTCCACATAAAGTTTAATTTGTAGGCATGGCCTTCAACATGATCATTTTCAATATTATGCACCCAAACTCCTACTCCTGCTCCTAATTTGTTAACTGAACCATCAAATTCTAAGTGTCAAAGAATTTCATGTTCCTTTTGGTTTCTTTTGGGTATCTGATGTATCATTGTTCTTAGAAATTTCCTAGATTTGAACACTAGACTTTTCATTTGTAATTTCTTTTGGTTCTGATACTAAGACTTTTAACTCAGTTGAGGAATAACTTTCAGCATTATAAAGAATGAAAGAATCCATATCAGAGTGTACTGAGTAGATAGGGAAATTTTGGGGTTTCTCCTGACTACTTACCACATATTTTATTAAAGTTTCTCTGTATAGTTTCTTAGGTTGACCAAACACTAAAATAGTAGCATAAGACATGCCTAATTATAGAAATCCTTGGAGCTTCGCACCCCAAGATCTGGATAATAGCATGCAATACTTTGGTGGAATATCTGCTAGTACTATGTCCATTAAGATTGCTTTGGCAGGATATTGAACTAGTGATACACACAAGTCTTTGATCAATCCTAAACATCTAACCTAACTTGGCTCAAAAGAAAAAAGGTCTTTGTATGGCCTGGTGATGTCTAGGTCTAATTTCTCCGTTACAGACTTAGGCATTAAGTTATGAGATGCACCAGAATCAAACATGGCATTATGAAGTATTTTATCATGTATGTTCAAACTTACATAGAAAGGAGGAATTATTCCATCTACTAGTTTCCCATTTACTTCAAGGCCAAAGATCAATTTAGGTTGGGCATCAAAAACATTTATTGAGTCTTCATTCACAGAAATTGAGTGATCTATTGATTTGGCTTCTATAGACATCATATTTAGCTAGTTCAGACAATGGAACAACTATTTTTAATTTTCCTACTTCAGTCTGAAGATTAAAAGGTTTTTCAATCTGAGTTCTTGTATTTCGAACAACTGGATTCTTTTTATCTACTATATTTTTTGTGTTTTTCTCCTTTTCAGGAGTGGGGTTATGAGCTGAAGTTGTTTCCAAATTAACTTCTGGAGGTTCTTCCATGTTTCCTTTGGAAGGAATAGAAGTGGGGGGTTGTCTATTATTTGGTTGATTATCGGATACATCTTCAATAATTGGGTCAGTAGGGTTAGGGTCTGTTCTATAAAGAATATGTACAGGGGTGGTATTGATCTTACCTTTGCTGGGCTATTTTTTTCTTTCTGTCTGTTGGTTTCAGGGACATCAATTCTTTTGCTCCTCAAATTATATTACTTGCGGACTTCATAAATGGTTGTATCATATCCCTCCCTAAAGTCAAATGATTCACCTAACTGAGTTTGGAATTATTTAAGAATGTGAGCTTCTTGATCCTCTCGGGTAAAGAAAACTTGTTGTTCATTGTTGAGTCCCATTAAATTGATTTGAGTATTTTCTGTTGGTTCATCAAAAGTTGAGGCTTCAGCATAATTTTCTTGGAATGAGGGCCTAATATTTTGGTCAGGCCCAGTCTTTCCAGTGTTTTGATTTTGGTTTTTCCTGAAATTTGGATTTCTCCCAGTATTTCTTAGTTGACCATCCCAAGGAGGTTTCCTCCTGATTATTTATACTCTATCTCCTAGCCTATCCATTCCTTTAATAATAGCATCCAATTTCTGTTCAAACACCGAAGGTTCTTCTTTCAAAGGTATCCATCTTTCACTTTTGACTTTAGCTCGTTTGGATATCAGGTTGGCTTCAACACTGACAGCTATACTTTGCATATCTTCTAAAGTCCGAGGAGCTCTTTCCCTAAGTTGGTATGCCATATCAGAATCAATTCCATCAAGGAATTTGATCAATGCCAAATCTGGAGGAAGTTTGAGATTTTGAGGAATAGCATTGTAAACATTATTAAACCTAGTGCAGTAATCTTGCACAGTTTCTTGTGTTACTCTCTTAAGGTTTTCATATTTTGATAAAATCTGGAGAGGTTCTTTATTCTTTTCCCATCTATTTAAGAATGTTCTATAAATAGCTTCTAGGCTGTTTATACTGTTTATAGGAAGGGCTCTAAACCAGGTTCTAACATCTTCAGTCAGACTTTGAACAAATATTCTCATTCTGACATCATCTGTATCAATTTCATACATCTCAAAGTAGTCTGTCATCTTTTTGGTATGTTGTTGTGCAGTATAAGTACCAGAGCCATCAAAATGAGTGATTTTACTTTGATAGTCTTGGGGCATAGCCCTTGCGTTGGCAGGTAATACCAAAGGAGTATATCCGTTTGTCATTGCAGTAGATTGGGTTGAAACAATAGTTGGGGTTGGTCGTGGAGTGGTGGATGGAGAGATGGAAGGGGTGGCTTGAGCTTGGAATGTCTGAGGTGCTGATGATGAACTTGGAGAGGCTAAATGATCACAAAAAGGTTTGGTGTTCCTTCAGAGGTAAGCTCAGATTGAACAAAGTTTTGCAAATGTCTGTCAAGATGTGAAGTGACAACTTCAAGTTGTAAGTTTTCAATAAATATTGGGTCATGAACTGTGTGGGCTAACCCAGAGTCAGAAAAGGTTACAAATAAAGAGGTTTCAAAAAACTCATCAAAGGGTTCATCCTCAAGGTAAATCCACTTCACAGGATAGGATCTTGATCTGTATAGACGCGGAGAACTAGCAGAACTGTCTTGGCTTTCTTGTCTCCTAAGAATCCTAGGAATCATATTAGGATTTTCAAACACAGGTGATGGATTTTGATCAGGATTAGCTTTGGTGTAATGAATCCTTTCTAAAGCCAGGTTTCTAGGTGTATTTTTGGTTTTTTTCTCTAAATGGGTTTGACAATACAACTTCAACAATCTCTTTAAGAGGCTTTAGATATTGGATTTGAACTTTCTTAAATACTTATTTGAGAAGAGGAACTAATCAAGTATTTGAAACCAGATGTTCAATCCATAAACTACACTAGAGATAGATTGAAGCAGCATTCATTTACTTATGTAATTGCAAAGCAAGAGCAGTTCAAAGGATACCTGGCTAACTTCAGGCTCCGTCTGTAGTTTATGAAGTAAACAATAGTAACAAACAAATTATTCAGCCCCCCAGTGGAGTCGCCACTATGTTATCTCTCAGATTTTCCTTGAAGTTGTTGGGAAGAGGAAAGGGGTCCGAGGTAACCACAAATCAACTTTTAGATACAAAATCTAGCTAATCTGTATCCAAAGAGGGATCTCTTTTTAAATTTTAGCTTTGTTTTGAAAGATATTAGGCTAGTTGTCAAGTTTTAAGAGTTTTGTTTGACTTTGGGTGGTGATATTCAATAGCAGAGGGGTAGGACTGACTAGTTTAGGCCATTGGGCTAATGAATTCAAAGAAAATGGCTTAACTGGATTAGGTTTCTTAACAAAGGATAGTTTCATAGCGCAAAATGGTCAAACAGGGAACAAATAAAGACTTAGAATAAATGGAATGGTTTCAAAATGGGTGAAGCGCAGTTAAGAATCCTTCAACCTATTTAAAAAATGGAATTGGAATGAACACTAATAAAGAGCAGTTAAGTATTCTTTAATAAATAATCAAAATGAACGAACTAGAAAACAAGAGAAATTAAGATTTCACCATTTATCCTAATTCAGAAGAAAACATAGAGAATAATAATGATTGAAAACAAAGTGCAATCAAGCATATTCCGAATTACTCTTTTTTGTTTATCATTCAGATTTGAAACATAGATGATATAAGAAGCAATGAAAACTTTAAAACACAAGATATAGAGGACTTATTGATCCGGTGTTTGATTCGAGAAATCTGTGGAAAGTCCTTTGCATCAATTCTTTATCCAGCAAGCCATACCAAAGTTGGTCCAACAGCACTTTATTCCAAAATTATCAATATTACATCAATGTCTAAGAATCCACACTCAATACTCCAATTGAGGGAGTATTTATACAAAAATTTTACAACAAAATATCTCATAAAAAAATAAGATATAAATTGGGATGACTAATCATATCTATCAAGAAAATAGGGTCAGAAGACCTTGTAGATGACAGATAAGGCAATCGAATGGTTTGTTGGTCCCTATTCTTGAGAATGTGCTGGAGTTAGGCCCTATGATTTGGCCTTTTGTTGTCCTTGGTGTAAATATGTGTTGGCTACTCTATTTTGATCTTCCTACTGATACACTTTACCTGCATCTGACACTCTTTACCTATTGATCTCTTTCTATCCTCTTTTACCCTTTTGACTGGAGTAAAAATCAGAATTTACCTTTTTACCACAGATAATTACAAAATTTCAAGCGTTTCTTCCCACCATTTTGGCGGTGGTATTCTCATTTTCTGAATCTTTCTGAGGGTTTCATCTGTTTCTGTATATCTAAAAAATGTGGGCTGAATTGGGAACAAGTGTTTCAGCTCATGCTCGACATAGAATAAGTTCTCTAAGATGTCATAGAGAACTTGGCCTATGGGGAGTTCTTTTATTCATGATGCACTTGTTGATGAACTAGCTTGATTGCCAATACATTTATTCAATGTATCTACATAATCTTTATGCTTCATTAATCTATCATTAATCACTAAAGGACTTGGTAACCCTTTATTTTGCAAAATGGAAAACTTCTCCATGAAAGCATTAATCTCTACCTGCATATCATGACATCTTCTCTCTAAATTTTGCATCAAATTTTTCTTGGTCAGCACCCTTTTGATTTCCAAAATGGTTCATGTTTTATCTGTGATGCCAAGTGCTTCAAGCTGTTCCCTATTCTTGGTATTCAAAAATGTATGAGCCTGTTGACTTCATCAGGCATTTGTCCTAATTGTGCTTTTGTCTTTTGAATTTCTTCTTGTGTTGTCTTCACTAGATCAATCTACTCAAAAATTACTTGAACGGATGGCCAAACATCATTTATGGATTGAGTGATGTTGGCCCAAAGAATTTTCTTGATTTCTGCGAGAGGCTTGTCAAAAGTGAGATCTTTTTCTAATGTTTTCACTTTATTTTCTAATGCTTTAATCTCCCTTGTTTTTCCACAATGTTTATCTTTGAGAGATCATAGTTTCTTTCCATCTTAGCAAACTGTTCTTTTACCTGTTTTAACTCTGAAACTTGTAGTTTCATGTCTTCCATTGACTTTATTAGCTCTTTTGTGCTCAAATTGGCGATGTTGCCCTGTGATGTTCCTGCTATTATTGTACTTGTGACAACCTCTACTGTGGCTTCCGGGATGTTTGGAGCTAATATTGTCCCAAGTGTAGAGGGGACTACTATTGATACTATGGGTATTACATCAAGAGGCTGAGAGGTCAACTCTCCCTACTTATCCTTCAGTTCTTTTTCTAATGCCTACTCTGTTTCATTCAATATTTCATTGAGTTTTAAGAGTAGATCCATCATATCTTCTTCATATTTTTGCTTTATAACCTCAGCAGTTTGTAGATACCTTGAAGGAGGTAGCTTTATCTGCTTCCTCAAGGCAACAATATTTTCATCCTTCTTTTTTATTAATGTTTCTATACCCTTCACATCTTTGGGATCATGTCCCAATCCAATGATGATTCCTTCTAATGACTTTATTCTATTATCTTTAGCCTGAGATGAGGCTTTTTCTAAGTTTAGCTGGGCATTTATATTATCCAAATAATTTTGTAGCTTGTGGGCCATCATTGCCTTAATAGTCAAGGTTGAATAGACCATTTCTCCAATTTGTTTATGCAGTTCAATTTGATCCATAGGATGAATATCCTTTGCTAAGACTTCCAAATTTGTTCTGAGGTAATCTACTGCTGATTGAGGTTGTTGTACCTTTCGCTTGAAGTAGCTCATTATCATCTTGCCTTCTTTAATGTCATAGGCTGACATTAATCCTTGTTTATTTGTGGGGGCCATTTTTAAATATTGATTGTAAATTTGAAGCCTCAATGGATCATTTCTGGTGTCATGTGGAAAGAGTTATTTTTGCTGACAAAACTAACCTCCCTAGGAGTCTAAGACTCTCTAGTGCCAAACAAGACAATTAAAAGCAATCCTTCTCTAAACATGCATTATCCTATGAGAAACCAAGTGTTTTTCGATCCTACCTAAAGTCCAATGCTCGGTGTAGCAGTCTAGCCTCGCCGATCCAGATGAGCTCCTCCTTCACTTCAAAACCTGCATACACTAACAATCAAACGATTACATAACACCTGAATATCTCATAAAACAAAACATATTCAACATATAGACCAAGGAGTATATGAAACAATTCATTAACAACAAATCATTGAGAAGAATGGACTTATTTGTATTAAGGAAACCAAAAAGAAACCATTACAACCTAAGCCTTGGTGTTGTGCAAGTTCCTCCCAGGGTCCAGCAAGAGTTTTCCTCTACTTTGACAAGCTCACCCACTTCCAAATGAAACAAGAAAGGATGGTAATCTCTCCTCACAAGCTTCTAAAAGGAATTCCTAATTCCAGCAGCATCTACCCTTTGGAATGTTCAACTTTCAACCTCCCCTCCTCTCGCCTAATGCCTGTATTTATAGTGTTCTAGAGGAAGTTAATCAGGTCCAACATCAATGGGATACTCCCCTCTTTCGGATGGGGTAGCTCCTCCCTTGATGGGATAAGTTCCTCTTTCATAGGGATGCATGAACCATCTGGAGGCACTCAATAGACGTCAAACAATCTTCTAGAATGCTCTAGAAATGACCACAAGTAACTTTTTTAAGATGAAACTCGCGCCTTTTGACCTTTACAGGAGTACGCACCCATCCCTTGACTTACAAAGCGTACAAGTACGCAGGTACAATGATTGGGATGCGTACACGCAGGCAAGGTAGAGAGAACCTGCGTACCCAGAGATAAACATGATTTTAATGACTTTCTCTCTTTTTTGAAGTTTGACATGGAGGGCAGAGGTATAAGGCTTGACAAGGAGGATAATATGACTGTTGATGGAGCCATATTAACTGCAGATAGTCATGGTGACAAATTTCAGTGTAACACATTTATAGATCTTCAAATTACTTTGGGATTTGCAAGTGAATCCTCGTCCTAAAATCAAACCTAGTTTTTCCCCTTCCTATTAGAAACTCTTTAGCTCTTGGTCAAGGGTGAGGCTATCTTTCTCTTTGTGAAGATAGGTTTCTTTTTGTGTTCTTTTGCATCATAGGATTAGTTTCATTTGATTATTTTATTCTTTAAGTCTCCTTGTGTAGGCATAATCCTTCAGTTTGTTAATCACGACCATCATTACTCATAAACAAACTAAAGACCATAATTGTATGTATTGTACATATTAGGTAACTTAGTCTAAACTAATTTTAGGCTATTCTTAGGACACAGGTAAGTGGAAACCCATTAACCAGACAGGATTTCCACTTCAATGGAAAATAATCTAATCAGTACTATGACCGGGAAATTCCTCGTGTGTTGAGCCAAGACATTTCCAAACATCAACATTTTTGGTGCAATAAGGAGGGCCACAAATTTCTATTTGTGTGTAAGTTTATCTTTTTTATTATGGATCATCCTTTGGGTCATGCATTTAGTGCACCTAAACCTACCATATGCTTTTTCAAGAAACCAATTTTATCCCTAATTAGACCAGCATATGACAATGAGAGAAGTGTTACTATTGTAGATCATGTTTGACAATTTTTGGTAAAATGTAATTGTTTTAATATCACTAATGATAATGTGATCTGCAAGATTTTTTCCCTCGCATTAAAAGGTCATATTAGAGAATGGTATGCTACACTTCCAGACAAATATATACATTCTTGTAAAAACCTTGTTGAAACTTTCCTTTCATCACATCAGTTTTGTGAATATGATAAGTTATGTTCAGATATAGGAACTCTTATGATGCAATAAAATGAATTGATTGATGAATTTTTTAATAGATATAAATCTCTCTGCTTTAGATTTCCCCTCAAAGATCTTCCTTCTGAAGATTATTTATTACAATATTTTTCAGCTTCTTGTTTCTTCTTCCAGTAAATATAGTAGATCAAATATAGAAAAAAAAAATTGTTCTTGATCACTTTGTTAATCCGGTTGAAGATTCTAATCAACCTCGAGCAATTTCAGTAGGAACTGGTACACCTTAGGAATTGAATAATGAACATTGCGATAATCGTGCTTTCAAGCTAGACTCAATTTTAACATAATATATACCTTCACTCCACACTGATCAACACAATTATGATGAGGAAAATCATATGGATGTGCATAATATGATTTACTTTAGTCCACTATTTTTTGTACCCTAACCTTTTCTCAAATCAGACTACAAATCATAGTGATAGTATAGATCTCTCTAATGAAAACCTTTCTTCAACATGTTCAATTTTCTTTGAGGAGCATATGTTTTTTGAGGAAGGTTCTTTGCCTATCAAGCATAATTATAGATCCCTTTCTTATCCTTTTGATGATGCCACTTACTCAAATCAATTAGATCATATTCAAGAAAGGGAAGTCATTTATGACCAATATTTTGAAGTTCATTGTTTTAAACCACCTCTAGCACAAAATGACTCAAATTTAGATCTCTCAATAGATTCATCTTCTACTTTTTCACTTCTTCTTTTAGATAAGCACAACCTTTTATTTTCTGATGTACCTAATCATTAGGCTTCCAATGATTTACATATTAATAATCCGATGGAAGTTTTTCATGATAAAATCTCTTTGTCTTGTCTTCCAGTGTCAAATCTAATCATAGATCTTCTAGTTATATTTCTAATTTCAATGAAACTATATTATATAATCATGTATATACTACTGAAATCTATCAACAAGCTTCGACATCCAAATATATACCAACCCAACTAATTTTGTCAGCTTCTTCTCCTTGGAATGCTCTTCAAGAGGTATCAAGTACTCACCCTAACCTCTATGATCCTTTGGACATAATCTTGAAGAAATCATTCCAAGTAAAGTTTGTTATAAATAATTTGTATTTGTATTGCTTCTTAAGGGCATATGTGCATAGTTTCATTTTTATTTCTTATAGATTTGTTCTACTACCTTTAATGATGCATGTTATCTCTAATTGTAGGGACAAAGCTGATACAATGGCTAGATTGGAAATATGCCAATACTTGATCAGTTTTCTTGATGCAAATTTTGTATATAGTATATATAATAGGACTAGAATTAGTTTTGGAATAGTTTGATTTGCTTAAATTTCATGTTTTGAATAAAGCAATAATGATGAATTACAAATTTAATCATCGTAAAGATAGTTATTTTTATTTTCATTTCAAGCTTTATCTTTAGTTTTTACCTTTAACAAACTTATCTATCTATAATGAATGAATATAAATATCTTGGTGATGATATCATAAACAAGTTTGAAAACATGATTGAACCATAGTTAGGATTTGGAAAAGCCTTATTAATCACAACCCTACAAGGCATTTTTGTCACCATCTCAACCTATACAAACATGATTATGAGATTTTGTTGCTTTATCTCGTCTTGTTTCCCTTTTAAGGCTTAATAATTTGATTTTGACTTAGTTTTTTTTCCTTCTCTTTTTTTCCTTCTCTTTTTGCTTGTGTACATTTCCTTTTATGGTTTGTTTTCAGCCTTTTATATGGAGTAACTTGATGTCAAAGTAACACCAGTTGGCCAACATAGGGAAATCCTCACTCTTTATCTATAACTGGATATAAGTTTCATACTCCTCATATCTTAATCATTTGACATGGGGAACATGTAGTCTTGGTTTAAGCAGATTGAGCCCATTAAAATAAATGAATGGATTGTTATCAATCTAAATTTTGAACCCCTCCCATCCCCCTCCACATATATAAACTACTTTGCTTCGGTAGATGAAAATATGTCTAATGAGGTCAATCTATAAATTGAACATTAAAATAATATTTTTTAAAGTCCTATCTATACATATTTGTAATAACAAAAATGATAATTATAAAACAAGAATATATATATATATGATTGTAACATACATACATCACCTTACATTTGTATATAATACACATACATTTGAAATTATTTTTGTTTTTAGTTTATAATGGTGTATTACATTATAAAACGGGTACATTTAGATTGAACCCAAACATATCCACAAAGCTCTCAACAACTAACAATACAATCATTCATTCATCTTTCTCCAACCTTCTCAATACAAATTTATATCTTTCCTTTTTATAATTTAATGTTGCCTTTTTCACGCAATACATGAGGTAGTAAAATTGCACACCATAATAAAAAGAAACAAAAAACACAACGAATATAACTAAAGAACAATGAAATTACAACTAAACATTGTCCATAAACAATTATGCATGACAACACGATCTTTTCTCTTTGAGCCTCTCTCTCATTGTTCCTCGACATGCATTGATAAACTACTACATATTTAAGTTAATGTTACTTATCATGTGTCTTACGTGGAGTATTACATCATTCAACGAAATACATACATGTCGAAGGGGCACATAGCACATTCCATCACCCACCATTTTGTGTGGATATATTAAATGTTATCTCTTTAGAATTCAGAGTTTCCTCTAGCTCTATAAGAATCTATTTAGATGACATCAAATCTCCAAGGTTTCTTATGGATGCTAATGGATTTTGTCAAAGATTTATTTATAGTTGGATAATTAAGCATGAACTCATCCTCATTCATCTTTGGGTTTTTTTTGAGGTGTTTTCGTGAATTCATGGGGTCGTTGTTTGAGTTGGTTAACTATTGTATGTGAATATTTCAGAAATTTTCCTTTCTCTTTGGCCTCCCCCCATAATGGAAATAATTATTTTTGTTTTTCTTTGAATTTCTAGGAAACAGGGTTACACTTATTTCAATATGGTTTTAAAACCTTCATGGACATTTCTACTGAAATATTTGTACTCAAACAAGCTATTCCTTTTTATTCTAAGAATTTTATTTTGATCCTCAAGATCTACAACTCTAGCATTATAATTTGTTATCTGCTTTAGCATATCTTTTAATTTTTCTATGTGGCTTACGTAAAGACCATGCCACTTGAATCAATTTCCATTGGGTGTTTATGAGTGTTATGCTCCCAATATTTATATGTAGTAACTAACATGGGAGACAAACTACGAACTCATGGTGTTTTCTTAGTTTACTTGGCAATCATTCCGAAGTTCTGATCATATCTAAAATGTCTTAATTTAACTACTCTAAAATTCTTTCTAGAAGTGATTTTGAGCTCTGTACGAGGAAAATTCGATCCTATTATAGTTGAAGTCGATGTTAAGGGATGTCCATATCCATTAGATTAATGCCATATATTTATTATTTTATTTGACTAACCAAGGATTTTGTTGGTGCCTTTTGCTCCTATTTCCTTCTAGCTTCCTCTTCTTATTTCTTCTTGGCCCCTTCTTTGTCTCATTTCTTCATGGATTTCTTTAAACCCGATAATTGATTGTGTTTTTGACTTTGGCTTGCTAAATTCTCTGTTCAGCGCATTTTGGATCTTTGCTATCCCTGTGTTTGGATAGTCGTTAGAGTGCTTGATATACCATGTTAATGTGTGATCGTGTAGTGCGCTCACCAATGTAGCCTTCTTAATATCATCATTGGTGATACCTTGTGCTTCCCATACTGCTCTTACCATGAACCAGAATTGGTCTAGATCTTCATTCCCTACCCCTGTGAATACTGGTAGCTTGATCGCACTTGCCATACTAAATTGTAGAGGTGGTGGAGGTGGAGTGGGTGGAGATGGAGGTGAGGGAGGTGAAGAAGGTGGCAGTGTGGGTGGAGGCGGTAATCGCGGAATGCACTGCCTTATCAAACTAACCGCCCTTCTCAGAGAAACCTTAGCGAACTCTTCCTTACTCTCTTGCAAGGGTGAAATTAAGGGATTGTTTTCTAATTCTTCGCTACTCTTGTAGATATCTCTTCTCTGTGTAGTCCCAAACATTAATATATTTGCATGACCCTTTTTTCACACAATAGCATCTTAATCCAAGCATTCAAAGATTTAATATACTTACCTCGCAGTCCTTTGAGAAAGCATTATTCTATCTCACTGTAGCTCATTGTCGTGTCTACCACAAACTCAGTGATAAATCCCCATATTATCTGGTCGAGCCAATGGTCCATATCTCGCGTGATCTTATCTTTTGATGCTTCTAGTCTGTGCACTAATTCCGGAGTCCACACTATTGGTTGGTCGAGCCTACACCTTCCCTGGTTGTCGGCTAACTTCGCGATCCACTCATACAGCTCAAAAGGAAAGGATGCAAAGAAAATCTTGTGGATTTCCGTATACACATAGTGCTCCAACCACTTTTTCTTAGATACTTGCAGATTTTTGTTTTCCTGTGTCGCGAACTCATGAATGTTCTTGTCCAACCACTCTTCAACTTCCTTCTTTGTTGGGTTCCAGTGGCATGACATTAGACACCCCTTATGTAGATCCTGGTCCTGGCAACGAAACCATTTGTTAGCTTAGGGGGGCTTGACCCAGGTTCGGAAGTGATTTAGCCAAGTAAATCCCAGTACTACTGGCCCTTTTGGCAACATTCCACGGAGTGTGGACTGAGGTCTCACCCGAAGTAGTATGGGAGGGTGTTATAACTAGGTTTTCGCACCCTGGGGATGTATGATATGAGGTGATTGGTATGCGTTTCGACCTTCTCACTTACTGTTCTACGCGCACTAATGGGCATCCCACACCCTATGATACTGTATTCGCACAGTTCTGGCCGCAACACAACTCGTGTTATTTACCCAAGTCTTACTTAGTTAGGTCCTGTTAGCTGATTACTTAGATTATTTTCATATATAAGCATTCATACAAGTATTTAGCAATTGCGCGCAGTAAATAAACAAAGTAAAAGTAATGTATAACACCAAAATACAAATTCAAAAACAGATGCACAGAGTAAACCTCTCTTTATTAGAT
Organism: Pinus taeda; assembly: GCA_000404065.3. Lineage (NCBI taxonomy): Eukaryota > Viridiplantae > Streptophyta > Pinopsida > Pinales > Pinaceae > Pinus > Pinus taeda. The sequence goes on along the minus strand of APFE031662212.1, from coordinate 69,184 downwards.
TTCAATCCCAAGTACAGACCTGACTCCGCCCTACGCACTCAGCTACAGGGGTCTGTGCACTCAGCTGCAAACTCTACTAGGCCTCTGCACACTCAGTTGCAGAGCCTCTTCCTACTACTATGACCCAGTACACTTTAGATCGAACTCTAGCCCTGAACCATGCCTTCGCTATTCTGTCTTTTCTTACCTCTCTTTACAACTTAGAGCCTCGCTCTATTTATACAATCCCATGGTCTAGAGACCATGGGTAGGTCAACACAACTTTACATTGAATTACAATACTCTAAGGTGGACAACCCTATGACTCATCCTAGAATTCACACTCTGTGTCCGCAATTTGTGGAGTCTTACAATTTAATTGACCAAAACTTGGGCTTTGAGCCCCAAAAACATGTTGCGGGGGATCCCAAGCCCAACAGGCCCCCAACACAATCATCGTGACTCATCCTGAGTCACTCTAATGGTGCAGCGATCTTGGCATGGAGCCCCTCCAACTGTGCCTGTGCTGCACGAAGGTCTACAGCACACCATTCTATCGTCTGCTGGATCTGTTCTACTCTTTCGACCGAATGCTCACTGTCAGGGGAAAATTCCTATCTTAAGGCATGCATCACCTTCATCTGTGCGAGCTTTCCTTCAATATCGGTAGTGATGAGGAAGGACTCATCAATCCAAGGCTGGATGCACTCTTTAAGTACTACCTCTTTCTGTAGCGCAACATCCACCTATTCCTTCAGTGCCTTCGCCTGCTGTAGCTTTGCCAGCCGTTGGGTCAAGACAACTGTCTGCATCGTTTCACTCACACTGTCATATTGTACTTGAAGCTCTCGCACCTCTGTTTCTAAGTGCTGTATGGTGGGGCCCTCTTGTAAGGAAGTGAGGACCACGAAGGATTCTTCCAACATAGTAATACAGTTATGCACTGCCTGTCATATTTCCTCCATCCCTTTTTGGATAGCACCAATGTGTTGTTCTTGAACTTTTAGGGGCATGGATGACTGCGCCTTTAATCACAGTTCGGAAATCTAAAGGTTGAGGTCCAACTGTATCCTCATTGATTCCTCCTTTGCCTTGCAAAATCCACTGGCCAATCTGTGAATTCGCACTCCTACTAGTAGATCTGTTGGGACAGCCAATTCCAAGATAGTTCCATAAGCGTTGTCCACTGCCTGCACCAGTCCTTGAGTTTGCGCGACGAGTTCATCACGCTACCAACTGAGTTGTTCCATATTGATATTTTGTTCGCTCAATGCTTGTAGTGCATGGTCTTCTCTAGCGCGGAGCTTGGCTATGATCCCATCCTGTAATTGGTACAGGGTTTCTCACGGAAGGGTGGCCAAGTTTAAGCTCAACCCTTTAATCCTACCCATCGCAACTCAGTCAACTTCGTTTGCTTCCGCTAACACACCCTTGGGGAACACGAAAGTCTTGGTCATGCAGGTGCACAACATCTGTTCCATCTTTTATGTGCCTTCTACAGCATATGGGGTCATCATTCTTGTCTGAGGAGGTTGCACCTATAGTCCCTATAACTGTGTTCATAGAACCCCCAACACAGTGTTCTGCTCCACCATCACTTCTTGGAGCACGTCCTTAGTGACATCACAAACTGTTTCGCCAATGTCAAAAATATCACCTTCTGTAAGCATGATTGGGTCCATGGATGTCTTGGATGCCTTCGTCTTCTTTCTGGGGACCAGTTTCTTAGGGACGTGCAGCTGTTTCAACTGTTGTGAGGTAGTTTCTAGATCCACATGCTCTTCGTCCAAGTCGATGTCCTCAGCCTCTTGCCCTGTGGACATTTCATGGCCCCCATCAGCCTCTTTTATTGGTAGTGTTTTTGTTTCTGCCGTCTATGCCGTTGTTGTTGCATCGGTCGTCTTCTGTTGTGTGGTTGCTTCTTGTTCTTAGAGCCTTTTTTTAGCCAGCTGCGTGATGCGTCGCTTAGCGTCCTTCTTCCTTTGTTAGGTTGCGGCCTTCTCCATTCCTACCAAGTCCGAGGCACACCACTCCAGAGGCCATGTTTCCAATGCTGTGAAGATGGCATCATTAGTAGCAATAAATGGAACCTTTGTCCATTCCTTTGTTGGATCCTTCCGCACCCAGACATGAATTTTGTGCATGTTTGCTTTAAACTCTACAAAGCTCTACAGAGTGGTGTACACTATGGGAGACAATCATGGTCTTCTATGGATCCACCTCCAGATGCTCACCTCCATCAGTGCCTAAAAAGCCTTGATCGCATGAATCCATTTTGCGTCCTTTGTGGCCCAGAGCGAAGCATACTTCGCAGCCTCAGGAAAGTCCTGGTCGATAGGCAGGAACTGGTGCCGGTAGTTCGCCTACTACCAGCACAATGGATAAGAGCAACCACATGTAGTAGAAGGTCTTACCCTACTCTTGGGCCTCCTTGCAGTTTATCAAAAATTCCTCACAAAGGAACTTAGCCCAGATGAACTGGACCCCCTCTGCGCACTGCTCGACCAGTGCAATCACAGGTGTTGGTACTTCATCGGCACAACACTTCCGCATTAATTTGTCAGCTAGGAGTTGGGTGGCTATGCACATGCTTTTGTCCTTGATATTAGTAATTGCATAGACGAGCTTCTTCTTCTCTAGCTTGTACTTGGTTTTCATGGCTTCTGCAAGAGCCAATTGCTACTTTTACCAACTATTTCCCCAGGGTCCCTTCCCTTACAGGGAAGCCGAGAAATCATGTGAATAAGTTCCGTCATGATGGGAATAGGCTCCTTTAGCCATAGATACCCATCATGCACTAGGCACAACAACTACTTGATGACGAAAGTAGTGATGGGTGCGCAGTGATAGTGGGGTATCCATCGTAGATGAAGTAACTCAGCCTTCTCCACACCACGCAACCATTTTTGTGGCTCCAACATGATGACTAGCCCCTCCAACTTTTGTTTCATCAAGCTCTTCGTTGTCAAGTGCGGGAACTTCTCGCTATCTGCGAGGTCCCAATCTTCGAATTTCAGGGTTAGCACCCGGCCGAGGGACGGACCTTCAAAAGTAATGTCGTCGGGGAGGAGCGGGGTCTAGAGTTAACTCTTCGTGGCCTCTAAGTCTTTGGCCACCCTAACTTTCCCTTTCCATGGAGAGACGTATGTGGGTAACTTTGTTGCAGAAGGCATTGGTGGGACATCCTCCTTCACATCATCTTGCGCCTCTATTTGATCAATTAAGAGCATGTAAGTCTTCCTCCTCTTTATCTGATTCAATGGTGAAAGCTTTGCCTTTTTCTTCCATTGACAATTTTCCAAACCGTGGGTTTCATGGGTATACATGGACTGGTCCCATAGTCTGCTTATCTTTCTTCGGCCGCGGCGTCCATGGTGATTTTGGAACTTCTGGCACAACCGTCGTATCTCTAGGCTCCTCATGGACCATATGGGGCTCCGTGGCCTCACCAGCGATATATTCAGCGAATTTCACTCCTGATCTAGTAGCAGTCATTGTGTTTACACGAGATCTGTTCAGTCGCATACTCAAAGGTGGTAAGAGTGCTTGACGCTCAATGCTCTGTAACTTCTCAAATATCAAACAACCAAGTGTTGTCCGTGGCTAGCCTTGGGGGTTTTATAACATCTTTTGAATTTGAATTCGACCATTCGCCCCACTTCTAAGTCATTAATGCCTTCTTGGTGGCAGATTGTCCCAAATATAGCTCTTAATTGTTGGAAATAATACTGAGAGGGGGGGTGAATCAGTATTATCAAACTCTTATCAATTTATACAAATATTTTCAAATCTGACAATTGAAACTTGCATATACCTTCCAAACTTATAATTTAATTTATTCTTCAGATGCTTGTCATTAATCTATATGTGAGAACCATAAAATAATGAGCAGGAACACAAAATAGACAATCACACCAAGGAACACAAGATGTAAGGTGGAAACCCAATGTGGGTGAAAACCACCTGCTGCAATATTTCTCTATCTTCTTTCAATTAGAAACTTCTTCTTACAACGATTTTGTACTGGTGCAGTCTTTTACCAGTACGTAGGCTGCAACCTGCAGAGAGCTACAACCCTCTCTCGTTTTCTAGCTTCTTCTGGAAGGGAGCTACAACCCCCTTAGCTCTTGTACTAGCTGAAATACTAGTACATAGGTGCTAACCTATAGAAGGCTACTACCTTCTCTTTCCTTCGAGGGACCATGTTTCATCAATTTTCAAAATGGATTGAAAACATCATGTACATGTGCATCACCCAATCTCTTTTAAACAAATAACTTCTCAGAATGTAGTAACCAGAAAATAACACCAGTAACCAGACACCAATTTAAACCCAGATCTCTACAGAAATAGATAAAAGACAGCTAAAAATATATTTCAAGAAAGGTCTGCAACTTCACCGAAGGAAACCTGTGGATATCCGCACTTCTACCGTGACGAGTCTGCACAACTCCACACCTGCACTGTCAATTCAACTACGCACCTCCACACCTACTTCTTCTCTAGTTCTGCGCACCTCCAAACTACGTCGTTGCCGCTCCTGCGCACCTTCGGATTTAGACAGTTTATCAGTTCTCAAACATACCCCAGACTGTCGAAATCATAGATCCATTCATGTGTCAAAGGGGTCCCAACTCTTCAATAGATCTGACTTATAATGCTTCGGTTTCTCCTTGATTCAGATTCAACTATGTCTCACCAACCGATTATCAGAAATTCAGATCTTGCTCTTCTTAAGATTTTCAACACTTGTGTTTAGCCAAATGATCTCCTTTCCTTTTTATAGGCTAGGCCTCACTCAAAACCATGGACCAAAACCACTGAGAAACAATACCACGGACCCAATACTTGGGTTCAATTCTTTTGGATGCAATACCACGGACCAAAACCATAGGATCAAAAACTGTCGGATTAATTCCATGAACCAACCATAAGATTTCCCATGTGCGTGCACTTTTCTTTGCATGAAAGTGCGTGAAATTTTCTCTGCATGAAAGTGCATGAACGTTTCTTTGCATGAAAGGAACTTTTCTCTGCATGAAAGTGCGTGAACTTTGCTGCACTATAATTTATCATCTGAGATGATTGGGTTTCCATCAAGTACAACATATGTATCATAATTCCAACATTTATTCATGTCTTAATTGCCCGCCACCCGCTCCTCTTTGTCTTAAATTGGATATCTTGTCATGAATAGTGACACCAACGGTCACTTCCTAGCCTACCTACGTGGTAGCACAACCCCATCTACATGGGCACGACCCTTGTGACATGTCGATCCTGTGCACAACCTCTGTATCGCACAACTCCCTCACATACTCTTTTATAGTCCCACGCTCTCTTTCAAATAATTAGAGCGTTGAGACTGTGCTTACTACGGTTAGTCAGGTGGTCGCACCACTTGTGCGAGACTTCAATTCACCTTCTAGCCTAGTCTGTGGGAACTCCCCAATTACCCTCGCGATAGTCAGTGTCACGCGATCTTCCTTATGTGGTGCGCTCCCTTGGTTATTTGGTTTGGTAAGGTGTGATTGTAGCTATGGTAGCAAAGTCACAAATTCTTCACAACAATATTCTAATGCAGGAGTATGGCTGTCTGTATTTGGCCTTGTCATTCTCAGTTTATCGATGAGACATTCTTGCGCGATTTCGTTTTCCAGCGTTTTGATCTCCATGTCCATTAACATGCTTTTCTTCCTCAATCGTACCTGATCTTCTTTGATTTTGCGAAGTTTAAGGTTCCCTCGCCAAAGGGCTTCCTGAATATGCAGATGTTCACCCTCGCGTAGCTGCATAATTCCTTCGTCCTGGTCCTTGCGTACTGTCCCAATTATGGGAGCTATTGTGTGAGGATTCCTTTCTTGCAAAATTTTGGTCTCTACTCTGTTCCTCAGCTTCAGAATCATATATGCGCTCAATTTTTTGTACATGGCTCTATAGGCCCATCGAACTGTTGGCACGCGTAGGTCCCAATCAATTTGTCTCGCCTGGTGAACCCTGTTCAGGACTCTGCATACCTTATTGAATGCTTCCACTTGGAACATTTGTGGTACACATCACCTTTCCTGCTGTTGTGTCCTGTTCTGATTTTCAATCCTCAGTTTGGGGTGTGCTTGTGTGGGCCGCACAACACATGTCTATACCCATCAAGACAGGTGGGCATGGAAGTTGCTCTGTCCTTGCTGACTGCCTCTTGTTCAAAGTTGGGGGCTTCCAAGCCGTAGGCTCATCATCCTTCTACATCCGCACCAATCCTTGAAATTTCCTTGATGTGTACCCCACCATCGTGTGGGTTTTGCACGCAGTGCCCACTTCAATGCATCAAACGGTTGTTTTTCTGATACTGAGCTTTTAAATTTTCTCAGGAATTCATCCACCACTATCAATCCATCATATGTCAGCAGCTCTCTTGCCTCTGTTGTCACGCAACGCAGTGATCTAACCATCATGTTACAATTTAGTGTCGTCACTTTATGCAATTGATTCTGCCATCGTTCTACTTCTTCATCTAAATCCAAAGTGCAGGAGCTTCCGTGCTCCCACGAGATCCTCCTATCTGCAGTCGGATTCACCCAATCCTGGTCTCACGCTATTATCTTATAAATATAATCAAGATCATCGTCGCTATCATCGTCGTGCACTGGTTCAGTGTAGCACGTTCCTTCAACTGGGTCCAGTTGGACTACTATGCACAATGACTTTTTCTCGAAGATCATTTTGTGCTTCTTCAGGTTGATGACTCCATTCATATCGGTGGCCCAGTCTATTCCTAACAGCGCAGGATAGGGATTGATGTCATTGACAATATCTATTACTTCAAAATTCGCCTGCACGCTCACGCCTTTAATATGAATGGTTACCCCTTGCAACCTCCCCATGGGAAATCTTCTGTTGGTTTTCCATTCGTAATTGAATAGGGGACCATTGTAACATAGGCCTGCCCATGCATTCCCATGTTTGCTTCGGTAATACATTCACATCCGAAACCAGATCTAGGATTACCTAATCCATTTCATACTCACCAATCTGTGCAGTCAACCTCATTTCCCTTCCAGTGCATAATGCATGCTTCCCCAATTTCTAAACTACGTGCAGTTCTCCTGACCCCGCGCACCTTGTGACCAGTTCCCATAGTCCTTTAGCTGCCTTGTTGTCGTGAAACAGTTTGATGCATGTCTCCAGAAAGGTAGTGAACATTGAAGAATCCATTCCTGGCTCTAGTTGATTCTTACTACTTGAAGTGGAGTCCATCGTGAAGCTCTTCTTAGCTTCCATGAATGTCTCCTTTGCACGTTCTAAGTAAAAATCGGGTTCCTTTGTAGGAGCCTTGTGAACCCACATACTTTCCTTTGGCTGCTTCCTCGTATCCTCTCTCATGGTCGTACCGCTTCTGAGCATCATGTTTACATTCAGGTCTTCTTCGCATGGCTCAGACCTCATCATTTGTATATTCTGAGTTAGGGGAGGCTGGAATACCCCTTTCTCACGCATCCTTGTGATCAACGTAGGATAGTCTATTGTTTCATGATCAAGCTGAGCATAATATGAACATGATATCGTCATCGAGTTGATACAATCACGGGCATAGTGCCCTGGTCCTCCACAATTGTAACAAATTAATTATTAGTGGCCCCTTCTTGGTCCCATTCCACTTCGTCCTTGACCTCACCCCTGAAATCGAGTGTGTGCCATCCCCGCATCTGGGTTGAGGGCTCGCATTTTGGTCTGCATCCTATAGGTAGGGTCCAACCCATCATTTGATCGTAACTTTTACAAGTGTGCTCATCGTGGCCTACCAACCTGCAGAAACTACAAAACAATTACTGGGGTGTCTGTGTATACTTCTGCAACAAATGACAATTATCCGTCATGTGTTTCCCTCCTATCTGAAAAATCACACACCATAAAGCGGGTACCGCAGTAAACCATGCCTATGCCTCCAGTCTCAACGGCATTGGCCCTCCTCCTGTCAAGTAGTTCATGAACACTAGACAATGATCCTTGTCATGGCCCTAGCCTTTGCATTTTATGCACCATACTTCCTCGCGTGCCTCTGGCCGCGGTGCCCTATCCTGCTTCAAACTTTGCATTTCCAAAAACAAATTTTGTAGTTGCTCATGGATTTGTTGAACTCCCAACCCAGGGTCTTGTATCGGGGTCTCATGTAGTCTCATTGCCATTTCCAAGGCTTCGGCCTGGGTGGAAAGTTTTTGTTGTGACATCACCATCCTCAAGTGCAGTGTCAAAGATGCTACAAACCATGCATAATGGTTTCCATCTATCAACGTCATATTGGCCTCATGGATCGTACTCTTCAGCCGTTAATCCAGATCCCAGGGAGTCTCACCCGGGAGCATTGTGATTTCTTTAAACCCAATAATTGATTGTGTTTCTGACTTTGGCCTACTAAATTCTCTGTTCAACGTGTTTTGGATCTTTGTTATCCCTGCGTTTGGGTGGTCATTAGAGTGCTTGATATACCGTGTTAATGTGCGATCCTGCAGCGCACTCACCAATGTATCCTTCTTAATATTATCGTTTGTGACACCTTGTGCTTCCCATACTGCACTTACCATGAACCAGAATTGATCCAGATCTTCATTCCCTACCCCTTTGAATACTGGTAGCTTGATCGCGCTCGCCATACTGAACTGCGGAATGTGCTGCCTTATCAAACTGACCACACTTCTCGGAGAAACCTTAGCAAACTCTTCCTCACTCTCTCGCGAGGGTGAAATTAAGGTATTGTTTTCTAATTCTTCGCTACTCTTGTAGATCTTTTTGCTCCACATAGTCCCAAACATTAATGTATTTGCATGACCCTTTTTTCACACAATAGCATCTTAATCCAAGTATTCAAAGATTTAATATACTTACCTTGCAGTCCTTTAAGAAAGCGTCATTCTGCCTCACTGTAGCTCACAGTCGTGTCTACCCCAAACTCAATGATAAATCCCCTATTATCCGGTCGAGCCAATGGTCCACGTCTCGCGTGATCTTATCTTCTGATGCTTCTAGTCTGCGCACTAATTACGAAGCCCACACTATTGGTTGGTCGAGCCTACACCTTCCCCGACTATCGGTTAACTTCATGATCCACTCATATATCTCATAAGGAAAGGATGCAAAGAAAATCTCATGGATTTCCATATACATGTAGCACTCCAACCACTTTTCCTCAGATATTTGCGGAGTTTTGTTTTCCTGTGTTGCGAACTCCTAAATCTTCTTATCCAACCAATCTTTAATTTCCTTCTTTGTTGGGTTCTAGTGGGACAACATCAGACATCCCTTATGCAGATCCTAGTCCCGGAAATGGAATCGTTTGTTGGCTTAGTAGGGCCTGACCTAGGTTCAAAAGTGATTTAGCCAAGCAAATCTTGGTACGATTGGCCCCTTTGGCAATATTCCGTGGAGCATGGACTGAGGTCTCACTCGAAGTAGTATGGGAGGGTGCTAGAACCAGGTTTTCACACCCTGGGGATGTCTGATATGAGGTGATTGCTACGCGGTCCGACCTTCGTACTTACTGCGCTACACGCACCAGTGGGCACCCCGTGCCCTGTGATACTGTCTTTGAACAGTTCTGGCTACAGCGCAACTCGTGGTATTTACCCAAGTCTTCCTTAGTTAGGTTCTATTTGCTGATTACTTAGATTATTTTCATATATAAGCATTCATACAAGTATTTATCAATCGCGCGCAGTAATTAAACAGAGTAAAAGTAATGTATAACACCAAAATACAGATTCAAGAACAGATGCATAGAGTAAACCTCTCTTTATCAGCTTTCAATCCCAAGTACCGAACCAACTCCACCATGCGCACTCAACTGCAGGGGTCCACACACTCAGTTGCGGACTCTACTAGGCCTATGTACACTCAGGTGCAGAGCCTCTTCCTACTACTATGATCTAGTACACTTCAGATCCAACTCTAACCCTGAACCATGCCTTCGCTTTTCTGTCTTTTCTTACCTCTCTTTACAACTTAGAGCCTCACTCTATTTATACAATCCCATGGTCCAGGGACCATGGGTAGGTCGACACAACTTTATATTGAATTACAATATTCTAGGGTGGACAGCCCTATGATTCATCCTAGACTTCGCACTCGATGCCCACAATTTGCAGAGTCTTATAATCTAATTGACCAAAACTTGGGCTTTGAGTCCCAAAAACATGTTGCGGGGGATCCCATGCTCAACAGAAGCACTCTACAAACAATGATTACTTGTTAAAATTACAATACACTCATCATACCTCCATTATGTTTCTATTTATAGTATGATCTACACCCTAGGAATATTTTAGAGAAGGAGCATTCTAGCAGGTGGAACCTTCTAATAAGACTTCTTACATTCATTATATTCACACAACTACATAGGTTTTATGTACAAGAAATGACCTCCATACATAATAATACATATCTACATAACTATTATTATTCCCTTTAGGTAACTATGAACATACCACATATTACCCCTAAATATACTTCAACTTAGATTCTTAATAAGAAAGTAACCCAAAACATTAATAAATCAAAATCAAAATTGGAAACATAATTCTTAATTAAACTACTGTTTATGTACTCCATAATTAATTAAAATGAAATATATAAAATAATGATACAAAACATTGCAAAAATTTTGTAAACGTAAATGTAAATGTAAACATATTGTTTAACATTTAACATTTTTAATCTAATGTCGACCCTATTTAAAAATCAATCTAATTATTGTTATTTATAAACACAATATAAATTTAAAATATAAATAGGTATCTGGGAAATAAATAAAACCCTTTTTTATAGTTACACCATAAGCCTCTTTATATTTATGAAAAAACAAAAAGGAGGTTTTATTTAGGTGAAGCCTATAGGCCAAATACCATGAGAGAAATAATTATCAATACCATCGGCCAAATACCATATTTATAAAAGAGGTATGGTAAATAAATAAATATAAAAGAAATTTAAAGAGTTATGGTAAATAAATAAAAATTAATATCAAATAGGACTAGAAATCAACATCTAATTATATACCAAGCCTATGGGTCAAATACCATGGACCGAATTATTATTAATACCATGCTAAAAAAACATTATTAACCCTAATATTAATAGTAAAAGATTATTAATATTATTATTATTAAGTCTAATATTCAATTAATATATATATAATATTAATATTATTAAATTTAATAACTTTGATTAATACAATATTAAATTTGTTAATTATAATATATATTAATATATCATGAATATACTAACTCTAGAAATATATGAGAAGGAAGAAAAAATACATAGAGTGATAGAGGTGGAGACATATGAGGAGTGAAGAGGGAGGGATGGAGATAAACCAAATGAGAGGGGAAAGGAGGAATGAAGAGAGAGTGGGATATGTGTGAGAGAAGTAGAGAAGGGTAAGAGAAGGAGAGGGAGACACAAAGATTGGTGGGGGGGGGGGCGGTAGAGAGAGAAGGATAGAAAGAGAGAGAGAGAGGGAGATGGGGGAAGAGAGAGGAAGGTAGGAGAGTGTTGTAGCGGTTACGACCACCCTCCAAAATTTTTCCTTAGCTTTGTTTTGGATCCTCCCTACCAACCATCCTCAGTAACACATCTTGCACTATCAAGTACATGAGCTTTAGTGGTTTTCTAGCAGCTTGCTAGCCAGTGCATGATAGCTTGTTTCACTGCCCTCACAAGCTGCTACTTCGGAATTGGTCCAGCTGTTGGCTGAGTAGACCCCTCAAGAAACTGCACAATTCTAGAGGGGAACTAGCCTTCCCTCTAGAAATTGCACAAATTTGATTGGTAGCATACTGGGCCCATAAACTGTTGAATCCTATCAAACAACATTCCCAGTAAAAACTGTGCAATCTAGCCTAGTAGTGTTTCTCATCCCAAAAATTGCGTAATTCTAGGTAGCAATGAGCTGCTCCTCGCAAAAATTGTGCAATCCCTCTGGACAGCTAGCCCAGCTTCCTCCCAAAAATTACGCAAAAATATCCCTCAGTCAAATAGGTTGTTGCATGTGCCTTCAAGTTGACCGGTTCCACCAAGGACGGAGAAAACTTGACTTGCATGAATGGGCTACTTTTTCCAGAAATAGAAAAAATAAACATGAAAAAAGCATCCCTAGATTTTAGAGAGCTATTTTTAGCAGCTGGAGGTTACATGCAAATATTGTTTTAGAAACTTTCCTCTAAGTGTCGCTTTTCCTAGATTTGTGGCATGTGCATCATGAGCCTCAAAATTATTTATTTGACACTTTAGAGCTCATTATTCACATTGATATTGGAGCTCTGACATCCCACAACACATCCAAGAGTCTTCAACACATCCACCTCAGTTATTTCGGGTAAGTCCACTTAACTTGTCTTTTGCAACATTTCTGTCGCTTTTTGTGTTTTGGCTTCTGTGAGTGTTGTTTGCTTGATTTTTGTGAAGGCTTGTTGTTGTCTGCATGCATGTTATCTTCTACAAGCATTGTTTCAATTTTCGTTAGCATCTCACTGCTATTGTATGCATGACACTGTTTTGTACGAATGGTCGCCGATTTGGCAACTCGTTTTACACCAATGCATGTTTTTCCATTTTCTGAATCTTGCATTCATTGTTTGCATGCATGATCATTCACTCCTTCTTACACTTAGTATCACCATACATTCACATATTCATTTTCTTTTAGTTGCCCGTCGGCAGGTATGGGCAACCTTGGCCCGGAATATGCCTCACCAAGACAACATTGCACAATTTTGAGAGGGAAGACTTTGCCTTCCTCCCAGAAAATGTGTAGTTCTGGCAGTGACTACCTTATAGTCTTTCCTTGCGTAATTCTAAGAGGCAGTGACTGCTCACCCAGAAAATTGCACAATGCAGTCCCTGGGCCTCCAGTACTTGCTAGCTGAAATTGTGCATTGCGCAATCCCAGTACCCAACAGGCTAGTATGGATTGCACCTTGTGCAATTCTAGCAGTCAACAGGCCTCCTGACAGTCCAGACTACTTTTTGCACAGTTCCAGTAGTCAGTCTCTCGACCTCCCAGTGGAAATTGTGTAATCCTTGTTATTTAGTCTCCAGGTGTGTTGCATGTCATCCCTCAAGTTTGCTTTGGTTTTAAATGACAGATTTCCTGCCATGCATGTTGCCATGTCTCCAGATATAGCAAGTGTTCTTCCATCTCTCAGCAGTTCAGAATCAATGGCCTCCAAGAGAGCAGGGTCAAAGGACACCAACGGAAGTGCAACTGGAGCATCATTTGAGCGAGTGTCTATGAGTTTGCCGAGATGATCGTAGACAAAGACATCAAGCTGAAATGGAAAGAGGTCAATGATGCATTCTAAGGCACATTTGGGGAAGACGTTGAAGACTACTAAGTCTATGTGAACATTCACAAATCTGGCTTGTACTAGATTGCATGCAAGTGTCCCACATTCCCATGTGCAGACATGTTACATTGGATCATCTCGCACAATGATCCCGAGATAGTGACATTGAGTAGTGTTAGCGGGATGGAGATTCTACTTTCAGGGCACGAGATTATTAGCAGATGTACCATTTCTCAAAGCCAGTGATCACCATGGTGACACCCTTCAGCATACCCAACAGCAATGCCAACTCCAGGGATATCTTGAAGAACTGGGTAAAGGAGCTAGCCAAATTCAGGATGACACCCAACCATATTTACAAGATGAAGATACTACGGAAAGTGTATCAATACTTGGTCATCTCTGCATGTTGCTTGTATGGCTAAGAGAGCACGAATACCTTCCCGCAGAGTTGGGTGATCGCGTTGGACAAACTAGACAGTGAAGGCAAAGCATGCAACTAGTCCAACATCTTGGCTGACAGGTTGAAGGAACAAGTCACAGAACCTCGGAAACTGCCCAAAGGTCAAAAAGCATAAATCTACATGTCGGCTTACATCTTGGATGCAATATGTTCCCGTCAAAAATTCCCGAGCATGAAGTGGGCATGGACACTGGTGGAAGCCTTTGTCAATACTTATTGTAAATTTTTTTTCAAATGCAGCTTCAAAGGAGTTATCACACAGTTTTCAGATCATTTTGTCACCTCGATGTACAAGGTGATATTTGAGTAGGATCCAACTTGCATGTCCAAGGAAGCAATGGAAGCACTCATCGACATAGTGGATTAGTATGCCTCACCTTCAGCACCTTCATACAAATGTACAACGCAGAGAAGCCTTTGCATGTTTTGCCAAAATTTTCCATGGACAACCTCGTCATGTAAGAAGTATCATACCACATCTCACCAAGACTATCAGCTAGGCTGCAACGGAAGAAGAAGTTACATTGGCCCACTCTTCCATTACGGATCAGGTTGTACAAGATATGGAACCTCAAGCATGCGGATGTCGAAACAGAGGAGATCAAGAAATATCCTTTTGACGTTCAACGCTTCAATCCATATGACCCACATGGTATTGTGAAAGATCACTGCGCGGGAGTACAATTTCCATCGATCCATGGGGCATGTCATTGGGTAGAGGGAGACCCATGGAGATATTGTTGCAACTTCTCCAGGCCCAATGAACCAGTTGGCATCACTCTGGAATGGTTAGCAAAGTAGCGTGAAGCAACATCAAGGAGAGCACCAGCAGCAGAGGTAAATATACTGATGCACGAGAAAGGAAAGAGAAAGATTGTCAACAACGCATAAGAAGAACAAAGCTACAAGTTTAGATCAAACCCATTAGTGTAGAAAGCAGCTTTGGCAATAGAGGCGAAGAGGAAATAGCGTGAAAGGAGGACCTTGCAAAGCAAGAGAGAAAAACAAAGGTTGGAGAAAACAATGAAGGAGTTACATGAGTTGAAGGATAAACTCCGGAAAGAACATGCGCTATGCAGACAGGATAAGGAAGCATAGCAAGAACAGGTACAACAGGGGGTGCAACATGTAAAAACATATGAAACTACGTCCATACAGGTAGTAGACTCATCCAAAAAGCTGGCACCAAAACAGGGTCAGCGGTGGCAGGAGCTGGATTTCACTCAAGAGATTGAACAAGAATTTGAGCAGATGGATATGGATATGGAGCAGTAAGAGCTAGAGGAAGACATAGACCTCATTCATTACCACCAAGAGGTCAAAGCACCAACTTCACTAGATCCGGAAGCAGAGAAAGTTGCAAGCGACCAAGGAGATACTAAGATACTTGGAGAAAATCCAAAAGGAGAGATGCACAACATATCATTTGACGAGTCGCAACATAGTGTTGTGAAATCATACAGAGTGTCTACCCTGGATGACAACACATATCCTGCGCAGTTTTAGAATGAGTGATCTTGTTTGATGTGCACAAGCATCCAACAACGTTGGTCGATGCTACTAAAACATATGCCAAAGCCACTAGCTCGAGTGTCCCTTCTTGATAGTTGAGAACGAGCGAATGGCTAAGGAGTTACAGACGGTCAAGTACGGAGGAGAATTAGTTACAACATCCACCCAAGCAGATTTGAAGAAGGCGATGCTCGATGAAGTAGTGTCCCTTGAGACAGTCATGTGGGCGTTATATTCCAAGTTCGGTACCGTGCATAAGGCAGTTGTCCATCTCAATGGTTGGAAACAACAATGTGCTAGGAGAGCATGTATCTTGTCAAATGTGCATACTGCTATCGACTAGATGTAAACATGGATAATGAGATACAAGGAAGCCCCGTTACACTTGCCCAAGATGATGAATCCCAGAGTGATCAAGCTAAAGGCATGCATCCAGAGTTAGATCTGAAACTATGAAGATCTCCCGCATCTCATCACTAGTTTGCAAGCTTCACATGCACACGTATTTAGGAGTATGGATGTTGTTTTCAAACATATATGATCCCATCTATTGGGACACTTAGCGAGGCAAAGAAGAAGGCACAAGTCTGACTATAGATTGACTCGTACTTTGACGAGTTTATGTGCATAACCACCAGCGCAGACTTGGTGATCAGTGCAAAAACCATGCATCAGTATGTCCTTGGTCCGGCTACACTCAAGACAATGATGCACATGTTATTAGATGAGTTAGACAAAGGAGCTAGAGAAGTGTATCTAGATGCAAAGGAGGCAAAGTTCATTTCTAGAAATATGTCACGACAGAGTACACGGACACCATCACAGACTACCAAGCTTGACATCACTTCACCATCATCAACCATCATGAGGATGTCGAAGAGCTGGTCTTCCCACAGTTGTTTGAATCATAGTTATGTC
The DNA here is from genome assembly GCA_000404065.3 of Pinus taeda. Lineage (NCBI taxonomy): Eukaryota > Viridiplantae > Streptophyta > Pinopsida > Pinales > Pinaceae > Pinus > Pinus taeda. Next base: position 52,981 of record APFE031662212.1, on the reverse strand, counting down.
TTGCATGGCTTGCTCAAGCCTATTTTTTCTCACATGGGTACATGTGGAGGTTGTATGTAATTTCTTGTCAAATGGAAGTTCAAGTGTCGATAGTTGGATGTAACATTCATAGAGTAGTTGAAGAGCCATGAGGATAGATGAACAGTCATAAAGGGGAATGTCAAGGGTCACCCCACCATTTGCTATATATAGTCCCTCATAACTCATTGTAGAGGCTTTTGGTCAGCCAAGCTTCTGATAGTAGTATCTTAGAGAAATCTTGGAGAGTATTGTAATGAGCCTTGGCTTCTCCACTGTGAAGAGATAGTATATTTCTTTGGAGGAGCAGGTGATAGTGACGGTAACGTTCCACTGTTGAAACTAGTGGTTGGTCATGGTTTTATTGTATGACTAGAACTTTCACTTCTTAATATAACAGAGCCAACACATTTCATGCATATGTCGTATTATATTTCAGCTATCTTGTTTACTCTAAACGATATATGTATCTATTTTCTTACGCATGTGTGTATAGACTCTTTCTATATATGTATGTATGAAGCTTATTGAAATGTGTTTTTCATTTAACCATCATTTTGGATTGCTAGATTACTTTCCTTCCAATTTGTGATGCATCTTTGCTCATGTGTTCCCTTCTTAACTCTGTGATTTCATAGGTTTCCAAGGGGTGCATTCACCTCACCCTCCATGTGTTAGTACCATTCATGCACCTTCCTTGATTTGCAACATATGTCACACCCTTGCTACCAATAGGGATATCTTACTTGCCTCTACGTGCAACTACAGGCAAGGCAATACTGTATGACCCATTGTTGGGACTCTTACACCAAAAAGTTTGAGTTCTAGTTGGGACTTCTTACTGGGGAGATCCCCTGACATGTTGGCGGGTCCAACACCGTCAACATTTATGGTGCTAGAGGGAGGGATAGATGACAAGTTGTGTCCTCTCATCTTGTTTTGAACCTTTGCACATCTATCATGGATTCTATTACACTCATCCCTCCATGATGTCTTTCGCATGCTGAACCTCTAAACATCATGAGGGATTTTTTTGATATCTTGTCCGAATTCATGTATGATGGTGAAGGAAAAGTATCCTGGCCTGAGTACTTAGAGGACTTGTATGAATTCCTTGATAATGTAGAAGAGTTCATTCTGTTGCTATCATACACACTTTATGAATCCCCACAACGGTGGTGCTGCATTTTTCCTCCTAGAAGCATGCACTCACTTGACCAGCTCTATGATCTCATTGAATCTAATTTCCATTATTTTGATCCAAAACCTCATCACCAAAAACTGCTACAACAATGGAAGGCCCTGCATGAATCGCCTATGGAATTTTGGGAACGCTTCCGTGTGTTGAAGTTTCAAGCTCTAAAAAGTCAGATGAAATTTCCATATCTTTGGGACAAATTCGAATATTGTCTTAACAAATCAGTTAATCCCAAGAAGAAGTTCAAGCCCAAGCCCCACTCATAATAATTTGTTGATGGAGCTACGCAATCACAGATGGACATGGTCGCTGTCACAAATAATTGTCCATCGTCCCCTCATCAAACAACTCCACCACTCCAATGTGATGTGGGAGAATAGGCACACACCTCCATTCCACTGTCACATCCTCCCAACATAACTTCTCTCAATTTTCATGTAGATTTGGTTGCGAAGCCCATGGGTTGTCACATGATTGTTTTACCTCAACCTCCATCTTTGTGTTCTGCTGATCCTTTGGATTGCACTGTCTTGTTTTCTTCCATTCCGAACTCTACACTTTTTGTGAATGAGGATCAAGCTATTGACAGATTTGGTGTTCCAAAACCAACCTACATTCATGAATAGTATGACTGGGAGCTTCAGCATCAATCCTCAGTGAAGGATGGCTCCCTTCTGTCTGAGCCTCCTCCATTTTTTTCCTGACATCTTTGGTGATTCTGCCATCCATGATTTCACATGTGTATCTCCGTCTATGGATGCACCCATTTTTTATCATTCATAGAACATACTAGATGTCAATCCATCATCCGAAAATAGAGAGGATAAATTATTCACTGAAAATCCACTTGATTTTTCATCTACCTTTTCCAAAAACGCAGAGGGTGAACTTTTCTGCTTCTCATTTACCCCTCTATTTGATTCATCAGATCATGAGGATGCCTATGAAATCATTGGTTGTGATGATCGTAGCTATCGTGATCTATTTACTCCTATATTTGATCACGATGATGATTCTATCACAATTTATTTTTCCAAACCACCTGTTTATGATGATCTACCTATCAATGAAATCGAAACCCCAAATACTATCGAGGAACTTCAGCCCAAGCTGATGGTTATATCAGGCCCTCGCTATCCTGAGGTTGGTTTCACTTCCAATCAGGAAACTTTTGAAACACTCGAGGCTCCTCATCACTCATCTGTATCTTTTGAAGGTCAATCTCACGCATAGATTATGCTTCCTCCATTGGAACTACACGATCCCATCACTCATGCATTGGAGGAATCTTACATAGAAAGCATGCATGCACGATGCAAGTTGTCTTTGTTTATTTCGTTTTCTTTCATGTCACAGTCAAGAGTATGCATATGCTTAACAACTACATGCAATGTCACACAACACTGTGATAATTCCATGGATTGCATGTCATGCACTTGCACTCACTTATGTTTTGTGGACACATTTAAACTTGGAGTGTTCTTGTCTTCATTGTTATTTCTTTCATGTTTGTTGGTTTGCACAATTATGTTGTTCGTGAACCATGCCTTCACCAACATGATTTGACCAATGCGTTGGTGGCTGCTTTGGAAGTATTACTTCACATGATCAGGCCCATGCACCGTTAGCTTAGGAGTAGGAGAAATGTTTCCTTTTGGTTTGTTTGCTTGCATGTATGTTTGATTCTTACCTTACCTGTATGTTTACTTCTTACCTTGCATGTTTGTTTGCTTTCATGTTATTTGCTTTCATGTTGTTTGCTTCCACATTTTCTTCTACTTTCACTTTGTTTTGTGTTTGTTTGCTAAATTATGTTCATATTCTAGTTTCGCATGAAACTGTGTGCAACTCTTGAAAGAAGCTGGGTAAAGTACAAGAGGACTTGTGCAGTTATCAATACTTGGTTATCTGTTGTCCTACCTCTATATGAATAAGTTGTTATATTTAGTCCATGATACGACGATGGAAATATGTATTGTTCAAAGTGAACCACGGTGAAAACACAATGCTTGCGCGCTAACTAGTGTCACCTACTTGTAACTCTAGTCGATTGTTTTTGGGTTAATCCTTGTCAGCTTAGTCAAGTAGAGTAAGGTGAGGGGGAAAACCTTAACAAGAACGTCAGAGGTATATATAAAATACTTCTATGAAGTAACAACCTCTTCTTCTCTCAATAAGTCGGGATCCCTCTTCCGCCTCTAAATTGAACAAGTGCTATGCATAGTTATAAAAATGAAATATGAAAAAAATGAAAAAGTGAAAATTTTCAAATAAGTGAAAAATGAATAAGGCGAAAGAAGAGAAAGGATTCCTGTGTAGAGAGGTGATGTAAGTAACTCTGTCGGGGTACTAACCAGGCTCGCTGGCAGCGCAGCGATGCCTGTGTTCTTGCGTGACTCCGTCGGGTTACTATCTAGGTTTGCTGGTAGCGGAGCAACACCAGAGATGAAACTAAAACTCTAACGACCATACTACTTGTGCACCAATATACCCATCACTCCATTCGAAACAACTGTGTTGTCTTGTCTTGGAATGTGTGTCAACTGAACAAGGGCATGGCAAATGCTACATCTTACAATCAAGCAAGTGTGGAAACCAAGATGAGCATAGAACTAGACAATACTTTCGAAGGTGTTAGTCTTGCTTTTCCCAAACAAGGTCCATCAAGGAGTTGGATTTCTATCAGTTTGTTGCTAAGTGTTGTAACAACTACAACTACTCTCCAAAATTTTGCCTTAGCTTCGTTTTGGAGCCTCCCTACCAACCATCCTCAGCATCATGTCTTGTACTGTCAAGTACATGAGCGTCAGTGGTTTTCTAGTAGCTTGCTAGCCTATGCATGATAACTTCCTTCACTCCCCTCACAGGTTTCTACTCTGGAGTTGGTCTAGCTATTGGATAAGTATCTCCCTCAAGAAATTGCGCAATTCTAGAGGGGAACCAGCCTTCCCTCCAGATATTGTACAAAACTAATTGTCAGCCTACTGGGCCCAAAAACATCGTAATATTGTCAAACATTCTTCCCAGTGAAAATGGCGCAATCTGGCCCAACAATGCTCCTCAGCCCAAAAATTGCGCAATTTTGGGTAGCAATCAGCTGCTCCTCCCAGAAATTACACAATCCCTCCAGACAACTAGCACAAATTCCACCCATAAATTGTACAAAAATCTCCCGCAATCAAGGAGGCTGTTGCATGTGCCTTTAGGTTGATCGGTTCCACCCGGGTGAGAAAACTTAACTTACATGCATGGGCTGCTTTTTCCTGAAATAGAAAAAAGAAACATGCAAAAAGCATCACTATATTTTAGGGAACTATTTTTAGCAGCTAGAGGTTACCTGCAAAGATCACTTTAGAAACTTTCCTCCAAGTGTCGCTTTTCCTAGATTTGTAGCATGCACGTCATGAGCCTCAAAATTATTTATTTGACACTTCAAATCTCATGCTTCACATCAATCTTGGAGCTCTGACATCCCACAACACATCTAGGATTCTTCGACACATCCAACTTAGTTATTTCCGGGTAAGTCTGCTTAACTTGTCTTTTGCAACATTTCTTTCACTTTTTGTGTTTTGGCTTGTGTGAGTGATATCCGCTTGATTTCTTTGAATGCTTACTATCATTTGCATGCATGTTATCTTATACAAGCACCATTTCAGTTTTCGTTAGCATCCCACTCTTGTCGCATGCATGACATTTTTTTGCATGAACAGTCGCCGATTCAGCGAGACATTTCACACACATGCATGTTGTTCCATTTTTTGAATATTGTATTCATTGTTTGCATGCATGATCATTCACTCTTGCTTACACTCAGTATCACCATGCATTCACATCTTCATTTGCTTTTGGTTGCCCGTCGATGGGTTTGGGCAACCTTCACCCGGACTCTGCCTCACCAAGGCAACATTGCACAATTCTGAGAGGGAAGACTTTACCTTCCTCCTATAAAATGTGAATCTTTGGCAAGTGACTGCCCTTTGGTCTTACCTTGCACAATTTTGAGAGGCAATGACTGCTAGCCCAGAAAATTGCACAATGCAATCCCTGGGCCTACAACACTTGCCAATTGAAAATACACATTGTGCAATCCTAGCACCCAGCAGGCCAGTCTGAATTGCACATTGCACAATTCCAGTAGTCAACCAACCTCCTGACAGTCTGGACTGCCTTTTGTGCAGTTCTCATAGTCAGTCCCCTGACCTCCTAGTGGAAATTGCACAATCCTTTCCAGTAAGTCCCCAGGTGTGTTTCATGTCATCCCTCAAGTTTGCTTTGGTTTTAACTGACATATTTCTTGCCATGCATGTTGCTATGTCTCCATATACAACAGGTATTTGTCCGTCTCTTAGTAGTTCAGAATCAATGGCTTCCAAGAGAGCAGGGTCAAAGGACATTGACGAAAGTGCAATTGGAGCAGCAATTGAGCGAGTGTCTATGAGTTTGTCGATCTATAAAGACACCAAGTTTATCGTAGACAAAGGCATCAAGCTGAAATGGTAAGAGGTCAATGATGCATTCTTAGGCACATTTGGGGAAGATCTCGAAGACCGCAAAGTCTATGTGAACATTCACAAGTCTGGCTTGTACTAGATTGCATGCAGTTTCCCATATTCGCATGGGTGAATATGATACATTGGATCGTATTGCACACTGATCCTGAGGCGATGACATTGAGTAGTGTCAGAGGGATGCAAATTTCTACCCTCAAGGCACAGGATTATCAGCAGATGTACCCTTTGTCAAATCCAGTGATCACCATGAAGACATCCTTCAGCATACCCAACAACAATGCCAACTCCAGGGATATCTTGAAGAACTGGGTAAAGGAGCTAGCCAAATTCAGGATGACACCCAACCAGATTTACAAGACGAAGATACTACAGAAGGCGTATCAATACTTGGTCATATTTACATGTTGCTTGTATGGCCAAGAGAGCATGAAGACCCTCCCGCAGAGTTGGGTGATCACATTGGACCAACTGGCTAGTGAAGGAAAAGCATGCAACTGGTCTGACATGTTGGCTCACAGGCTGAAGCAACAGGTCACAGGATCTCGACAGCCACCCAAAGGTCAACAAGAAGAAATCTACATGTCTACTTACATCCTAGATGCAATCTGTGTCCGTCAATAGTTCCTGAGCATGAAGTGGGCATGGGCATCGGTGGAAACCTATGTCAATACTTATTGTAAACTGTTTTCTGAATGCAGCTTCAAGGGAGTTATCAAAAAGTTGTCAGATCATTTTGTCACCCCATGTACAAGATGATATTTGAGTAGGATCCACCTTGCATGTCGAAGGCAACAATGGAGGCACTAATTGACATAGTGAATTGGTATGCCTCACCGTCTAGTACCTTCATACGGATGTACAATACAGAGAAGCCTCCAAATGTTTTGCCGAAGTTTTCCATGCACAAGCTCATCATGCAAGAAGTATCATACCACATCTCAGTAGGACTGTCAAAAAAGCTACACCAAAAGAAGAAGGCACCTTGTCCCACTCTTCCATTGTGGATCGAGTTGTACAAGATACAGAACCTCAAGCATGTGGATGTTGAAACAGAGGAGATCAAGAAATATCCTTTCAATGTTCGAAGCTTCAATATGTATGACCCGCATTGTATTGTGAAAGATCATTACACGAGAGTACAATTTCAGTGGATCCACGGGGCATGTCATTGGGTGGAGGAAGACCCATGGAGATATTGTTCAAATTCTCCAGGCCCAATGAGCCAGTTAGCATCGCTCTAGAATGGTTAGCGAAGCAACATCCAAGAGAGAACCAACAACAACAACAACAGAGGTAAACATATCGATGCTAACAAAGGAAAGAGAAAATTTGTCGACAGCATAGAGGCAGAACAAAGCTGCAAGTTCAGAGTAGACCCACTTGTGTAGAAAGAAAATTTGGCAATAGAGGTGAAGAGGCAACAACACAATAGGAGGACTACGCAAAGGCAAATAGAAAAACAAAGGATGGAGGAAATAGTAAAGGAGTTTCATGAGTTGAAGGAGAAACTCCGGAAGGAATAGGAGTTGCACGGACAGGAGAAGGAAGCGCAACAAGAATAGGTAATAGGGGGTGCAACATGTAAAGAAAAATGAAACTACGCCTATACAGGTAGTAGACTCATATGAACAGCTGGCACCAAGCAAACAGGGTAAGCAGTCATAGGAGAAGGACTTCATTCAAGATATTGAACAAGAACTTGAGAAGATGGATATAGATATGGAGAAGCAAGATTTAGAGAAATACATCGACCTCATGCCTTACTACCAAGAGGTCGACTCACCAGCTTCACTAGATCCAGAAGAAGATCAAGTCCCAAGCGACCAAGGAGATATTGAGATTCTTGGATACAATCTGGAAGGAGAGATGCACAACATATCATTCGACGAGTCGCAACATAGAATTGTGCAATCATGCAGAGTCTCTACTCTAGATGAAAACACATCCCTTGCATAGTTTGAAGAATGAGTGATCATGTCTGACATGCACAAGCATCCAACAACATTGACTGATGCTACCAGAGCATATGCTGAACCCACTAGCTCGAGTGTTTGCTTCTTGATAGTTGAGAATGAGCGAATGGCTAAGGAGTTAAAACCCGCAAAACAAGGAGGAGAACTGGTTACAACATCCACCCGAGTAAAGTTGAAGAAGGAAATACTATATGAAGTATTGTCCCTTGAGACATTCATGCAGGCGTTGTATTCTAAGTTAAGTACTGTGCATAAGGTAGTTTTCCATCTCAACGATTGGTAGCAACAATGTGCTAGGAGAGCACATATCTTGTCAAACATGCATACTTACGTTGACTACATGAAAACATGGAGAATGAGATACAAGGGAGCCTTATTACACTTACCCAAGATGATTAAGCTTAGAGCAGTCGAGCTAAAAGAACACATCTAGAGTTAGATCTGGAACTATGAAGATCTCCCACAACTCACCACTAGTTTGTAAGCTTCCCATGCATGAGTATTCAGGAGTATGGATGTCGTTGTGCGCACACATATGATCCCATCTATTAGGACACTCACCGAGGCAAAGACGAAGGTACAAGTCAGACTAGAGCTTGACTTGTACTTTGACGAGTTGATGTGCATAGCCACCAGCATAGACTTGGTGATCAGTGAAGACACCATGTATCAGTATGACATTGGTCTGACCACACTCAAGCCAATGATGTGCATGTTATTAGATGAGTTAGACAAAGGAGCTAGAGTAGTGTACTCGGATGCAATGGAAGCAAGAGTTTGTTTCCAGAAATATGTCACCAGAAAGTACGCGGACACCATCGTCGACTACCAAGCTTGGCATCAGTTCACCACCATCGGCCATCACGAGGATGTTGAGGAGATAGTCTTGCCACAACTGTCTAAATCATAGTGATGTCTTGCATGGCTTGCTCAAGCATATTTTGTCTCACATGGGTACATGTATAGGTTGTATGTAACGTCTTGTCAATTGGAAGTTCAAGTGTCGATAGTTGGATGTAACAGTCATAGAGTAGTTGAAGAGTCATGAGGATAGATGAATAGTCATAAAGGGGAATGTCAAGGGTCACCCACACTTTTCTATATATAGTCCCTCATAACTCATTGTAGAGGCTTTTGGTCAACCAAGCTTCCGATAAGAGTATCTTAGAGAAAGCTTGGAGAGTATTGTAACAAGTCTTGGCTTTTCCACTGTGAAGAGATAGTACATCTCTTTGCAGGAGCAGGTGGCAGTGACTGTAATGTTCTGATGTCAGAACTAGTGGTTGGTCATGGTTGTATTTTATGAGTGGAACTTTCACTTCTTAATATAATAGAGCCGACATGTTTCATGCATATGTCGTATTGTATTTCAGCTATCTTGTTTACTCTAAACGCTATATGGATCTATTTGCTTATGCATGTGTGTATAGACTCTTTCTATATATGTATGTATGAATCTTAATGAAATGTGTTCTTGGTTTAACCATCACTTTGGATTGCTAGCTTACTTTCCTTCCAGTTTGTGATGCATCTTTGCTCGTGTGTTCCCTTCTTAACTTCATGCATTCATAGGTTTCCAAGGGAGGCACTCACCTCACCCTCCATGTGTTAGAACTGTTCATGCACCTTATTTGACTTGCTACATATGTCACACCCTTGCTACCAACAGGGATATCTTACTTGCCTCTGCGCGCTACCGTATGACCCACTCTTGGGACTCCTACACCAAATAGTTTGAGGTCTAGTTGGGTGTTCTTACCGAGGAGATCACCTGACATGTTGGCGGTTCCAGCACCATTAACAGAGAGAAAGGGAGAGAAATGAAGGATGCGAGATAGGTCTTTGGAGAGAGGAGGAGAGAGGGAGAGATAAAGAGATGGAGTTGGAGGTGGAGAGAGGGAAGGAAGAAGCAATACATAGACAGTGAGAAGTGGAGAGAGAGAGGGAGTGACAAGGGAGAGTTGGAGAGAGAGAGTGTATGTTTAAGGGTGAGATAAATAGATAAAAAAGGAGAGATGGAGAGAAGGGGGAAGAGAAGGAGAGAGAAGGAGAAGGGGAGGGATATAGTAACATAGTTGGAGAGAGAGATACAAAGAGACAGTGATGGGGGAAGAGAGAAGATTGGAGGGAAAAGAGAGAGAGAGAGATGGGGCAAGAGAGAGGGATGTAGGAGAGAAAGACAGAGAGAGGAAGGAGAGACATGACTTGAGAGGGAGGATGAGAGTGATGGGGGAAGAGAGAGGATTGGAGGGAAAAGTGTTGGGATGGGGTCCCTTGGGTCATTTTGGTCATGTTTTGGGTAAAATTTGCAATATATTTTGTAAGGAATGTAAAGTCTCCACAAAATGTGGAAGTAGAGCACAAAGAAAATATGAGTCAAAGGAACTTTAGTCCCTTGCATGGGTAGGTGATCGAGTGGTTTTGAGACCCGCCCATGGTATGCAGACCATGGTACTGTAAATAAAATGTTATATATAGATGTGTCAATAGCGACTCTAAAGATATCAATCTAAGATAGAAGAATCATTGTAAGGGCATTGTGCTAAGGTAGGAAAGGTTTGTTTCCTGTACTTAGGCAAAAGGGGAAGGCTTTTGCAACTGAGTGCGCAGAGACCTTGGTAAGTCCATAGGCTGAGTGCGCGGGCCCCTACAGTTGAGTGCGTAGGGAAAAGAAGTTTGTATCTAAACGATTATACTTAATAAAGAATGTGTTGAGCCAGTTCTGATGCATCTGTGTCTTATTTCTTACTTCTGAAAAGTTTATGTATCTTCTCTATCTGTTATAAATTGTATGAATTATTGCTTATTTAATGCTTGAAACTAGTAGATATGTACCTTTTATGCATGTTAAGGATAATTAAGGACCTTCATGAAGATCTGGAAGTCATTTATATAGAGTTACAGTAATTGTATGTTCATAAGGGTTAAAGGTGTGTGAAGGTAGATCTAAGCCTTAGGGACTTTGGGAATCCAGCACATAGGCCCCTGGATGCAGAAACTTGGTTTTAACATCCCCCAATACTGTTCTGGGTGAGATTATGGCCTACGCTATGCGGGTTGTTTCTGAAAGGGCCAACAGTTAGGGTTTTGTTGGTTGGCACAAATAATTATGAACCTGGGTTAGGCCCCATCAAGCCAAAAAATGGTTTTGTTGTTGGGACCGGGATCTATCTGAGAAATGTGTGCAAAGTGGATCCCTACTAAGAAGGAAATCGATAAGTGGATCGATTGGAAGTTACACGCATTTGAAACTTAGGAGAATAGAAAATCATGGTTATCCAAGGAATAGTGGATGAAGAGATATCTATACACTAATGAAGCTGAAGCCTTTTTATGTTTCTTTCCTTGTGAATTGCATGAGTGACTGTGGAAATTAGCAAATAGTTAGGGTTCGTGGAGGCTTGACATCCCTATTGTGTGGACTCCAGAGTTGGTGAAGCACTTGGGAGCTTCAAAAAATAACATCGTGTGGGGTTTTGAGCACTGGATTGATCATATTTTGGGAGAATTTATCAATGAGCTCGTGATCGATACAACCATCAACTACAATGAAGCAAAGCGCAAGCTCTTCAAGGGATCGTGAGGTAAGTACTTAAAATCTATGAAAACTTGGATTAAAATGTTATTGTATGAAAAATGGGTTATGCCACTACATTGATGTTTAAGACTATGCGAAGTGGAAAATCCTTCAGAAGAAACAAAACATCGGGCTCTGAGTACAACTCGCTATTGGGAACTCCTGATAGCGATGATGAAGGAAGTGTTCTGAGATCACTACGAAGTGCGCTACATATTGTAAGCTAGGGTATCTCAGGGACACCCCACCCATCCACTCCACCACCACCTCCACCTAAAATGCATACACCAACACCAACACCCCCCTCTCTACCTCCACCTCTGCATCAACCATTCAACATGGAGAATCCCATGAAAATTTCGATCTTTAAAGGGGTAGGGAGTGAAGACCTCGATAAATTTTGGTTTGTCGCAAATGTTGTGTGGAAGGCACAACAAATCACAGATGATAACATAAAGAAAGCACAGTTGGTAACGGCATTGTAGGATAGGACCTTGATGTGGTATATCAAGTTCTGCATAGATAGACCCACCACGACGATGGTAGAGACTCGACAAACTGTAAATAGAGAATATAGGAAGCCTAAGTCTAAGGCACAGTTTGTAACAGAGTTTAAGGAGATACAATAGGGTGTAAATGAGTCTGCATGGGACTTTGATCAAAGGTTAAAGTGCCTGATCCAATAGGCCAATATGGTGATCATAGATTCCCAACATAGGGACTAGTACATCGTGTCACTCTTACCACATCTCAGATTTCCTTTGTCACAACAGAAGATAGGAATGCAAGAAGAGGCCATGGAAATCGTGATGAGGTTGGAAGCCTCACCAGTGTAGTATATGAACATTGGAGTACAACAGATTCAGTCACAACTAGAAAGATTACACTTGGAGTTGAAAATATTGAAAACGGGAAAGGAAGCTCCAGCCGAGCTGTGCGCTGAAGTTTGGTGCATAAAATGTAAGGACAAAGCACACGATAAGGATCATTTCCTTGTGTATCAAAATTACTTGATTGGAGGTGGTGACATACCATTGAAACCTGAGAACATCATGGGAACTAGCACTCAAGCTCCCTTATGGTGCATTATTTTCTAGATAGCGGTAATACGTGTAACAAATAATTGTCACCTCTTGCGAAAATTTGTACAGATGCCACAACGACTATTTTGTACTTTCTCTAAATTGGTCGAGCATGATCAATGAAGTTGTAGAAGTTATGAATTAATGATGAATCAAACATCTGTGTATAGAGTGCAAGCAAAGAATTGGCCTCAGGATCATGGTGTGGGTGCAGTGTGTGGAGGATTCCAAGGTCGTGAACGAGGAAGAGGAGGGGCTGGCATAGGTCGTGGACAAATAATTTGCTATAATTGTGAAGAAGCAGGACATTTTTCACGTGACTGTTAGAACCCAACATATCCATCTTGCTAGTATTGTAGATAGTTTGATCATGTGATAGAAGATTGTCTGGTGCTGATAGCCAAGATGTAGGAGAAAAAGGTGCCACAACCTACGCAAAACATACAAATGATGAGGGATGAGCCTCGTGAAGAGGACCATAGCATCAATATTGTGACACAAAGTGGTATTGCCATGGGTGAAGACAAAGGAAAGCAACCAGAAATGTAAGGATGGGTGTGCAAGGTTGTCGAGAAAGAAGTGGGATTCGATCTTAATAGGGCTAAGGAAAATTTTATGGAAGCCAAGAAGAACTTGGTTGAGGCCTCCACCTTAGGAAGCCAAGAGAAATCACCTGAAAATAGTGCAGAAGACGACGTAGATCCTTCACTATTGGCTACATTCATGAAGACTTGTATGAAGCTATTGCAGGATAAGAAGGCAATAGAAGGGCTCCAAGAGCTGATTGACAATTGTGTGGGTAAAAATAAGACTCCTCCCGAATAGTGCGATGTAAGGAAACTGGGTAAAAGAAGAGAACAGGGTGTGAGATGAGGCTGACCGCACAAACTGGCAAGTATGAAATGGATCAAGTTATCTTGGATCTTGGGTTTGATGTAAATGTATTGCCTAAACAAACATGGGAAAGGATGGGGAGACTTGCGCTTCAATGGTCTCCTATACAACTACACATAGCCGATCAACAAAATATTATTCCTATGGGGCGCTTGTATGGGGTAACAGTAGACATAGAAGGTGTGCACGCTGGCTGACTTTGAAGTAATTGAAATAGTGGATGACAACAATCCTTACCCTGCACTACTAGGAATCAATTGGGTTTCGATATGGATGTGGTAATTAACCTAAAAAAGCAGAAGATGACATTTGAGAAGAAGGTGCTCAGAGTTATTCTGCCACTGTATCATGTTGAGGGAGCATGCTATACTGAACCAGTTCGTGACTATGAAGAGGATGATCATTTAGACCAGAGCTAAATTATAACCATGCGAGATGAATATTGGATCAATCCCACTATCGATGGACGAAATACATGGGATAGGGATAACTCTTGTACCTCAGATTCAAATGAAGAACTCAAGCACTAGAAGAATAGGTTACATGAAGTCTCTACGCTACATTTCAATATGATGACAAAATCACTGCGGTGCATATCTACGAAGGTAAGGAATCTTCCACATTATGATGGATTAGATGATGTTAGCCTATTTTTGGATAAGTTTGAAAGGGAGATGCCAGAAGAGCATCGGTTCCAAGTGCTTGATCTTGCACTACAATCTATGCCTTCCCATTGGTGGGTACGAACAAGGATAGCTTCGCTTGCTAGAAGGAATACAAGAGGATGATGAAGCCAAGGTTTGGATACGCTAATGCTTGTATGACTGAAAAATACAGTGGAAAGGATGACTAGCACAAGAATTTTGCTTGGTGGACTAAATCTTGGGGAGAAGAGCCTCAACCTAAATGGGTACATATCTTTTGTCATACCCTGGATACTATTCCCATGAATTGGTACTGGGAAACAGAGCTACGTCACAGGAAAACCAAGTGGGATGTCTTGAGGGAAATTTTTTTATTAACTTTCAACTTTGAAGATGGATTTGATTGCATTGATGAAGCACTCCAGGAGATAAATGTTGCCATCTTTAGAACGCCAAGGAGCCGGTAGAATGGATTCAACCAGACTAGAGTACATAGTTGCACCATGCGCTGGAATGTTACAATGTAATGACAAAAGAAGAAGGGGATCCATGAAATATCAACATTCCAGAGATCGAGGGATAAAGCAAGGTTGAAGGACCCAAAGTAGCAAACCCTAATATAACAAAGCTTTTAGAAACCAGGCAAGTAAACATCAGATCCGACACGGAGTCTAAGTTCGCAAATATAAGCGACTATTGGGATGAAGACACAGTCGATAAGGTTGCAGAGCTACTGCGTGAATATCAAGACTTATTCCCAACTAATTTCTCAGATCTAAAGGGAATTGCAGGAGATCTAGGTGTAATTATGATCACTCTAAAACTCGATGTGAAGCCCATGAAGCAAAGACCCTATAGTTTAAATCCCAAGAACTGGACAAGATGTTGGAGGTGGGAATCGTTGAGCCAGTAGAAGAGTTTAGTTGGGTAAGCACCATGTTTGTTCAGGAAAAGAAGCAGTAAGGTGAAATAAGGATATGGATAGATTTGAGAAAGCTCAATGATGTGTTCGTTCATGACCCATTTCCAACGCCATTTACAGATGAAGTTTTGGAGAATGTTGGAGGTCAGGAAGCCTATTCGTTTACTGATGGGTTCTCAGGGTACCATCAAATTAAGATCGCACCTAAAAAAAAATAACAAGACAACCTTCACAATATAGTGGGGATGCTTTCAATCAATAGTAATGCCATTCGGGCTGAAAAATGCGCCTCCGATCTTTTCAAGAGTTGTAATTGCAGTGTTTAAAGAGTTCATTCATAAATTCTTGGAGGTATACTTTGATGACTGGACTGTGTTCGGGCTGGTAAAGTGCCATGTTGCAAGTTTGCGCCTCATGTTGGATACATGTTGTAGATACCATATTTCCCTGAATTTGAAAAAATGTATCTTTTGTGTGCCTTTTGGGATATTGCTAGGCCATCTGTTCTGTAAGCAAGGTTTGATGGTAGAACTCGCGAAGATAGATGTAATTTTTAATTTAGAGGCTCCAAAGAATGTAAAGCAGCTACATGCAACGCTAGGCCACACTGGCTACTATAGAAAGTTTATCAAATCTTATGCACAAATAACCATGCCAATGGAGAAGTTACTGAAGAAGGAAGTGACATTCTACTGGGATGAAGAGTGTCAATACAGTCTGGATGTGTTAAAGGATAAGATGGTAATTGCACTCATCTTGGTATTCCTAGACTGGAAGAAAGAATTTCATGTTCATGTGGATGCCTCTTGTATTGCACTGGGTGTGGTATTGACCCAGCTAGGAAAAAGTGATATTGATCATCCTATAGCCTTCGCAATGAGGAAGTTATCAATGGCAGAGAAAAACTTTCCACTACAAAGCGCGAAGGATTGGCGATGGTCTACGCTCTACAGAAATTTCGACATTATTTGTTGGGCACACATTAAAAAATGTACACAGATCACTCCGCTCTTAAATAGCTAGTCAACAAGCTTGTGTTGGGGGGAAGATATGTAGGTGGTTGTTTCTCTTTCAAGAATATGACTTTGAAGTGATAGTGAAGCCTGGGAGATTGAATGTAGGACTAGATCATCTGTCCAAAATTGAGATAGGAGAGGAGCCCACTAATTTGGAAGAAGGATTGCAAGATGCGAGCTCTTTGTTGTGCACGTCATTGATGATCATTTTGCTGATATAAGCATTTTCCTTGAAAAATATTCTACGCAGCAAAAGAAGGAGTTAGTTGTTCTTACAACTGATTTTTCTATAATAGCTGGACATTTGTATAAGATGGGCACTGATGAAATATTACACTGTTATGTTTTGGAGTTTGAACAATTGAGCATCCTTGTTGAAGCACACGGAGGAGTGGCGAGAGGAAAATATGGAGACAGGACAACTATGCAGAATATTCTGCGTGCAGGATTATGGTGGTCGATGGTGCATAAGGACTCTGAGGCATATTGCAGGGCATGCGATGCTTGTCAGAGAAAAGGAAAGCCATCGCAGAGAGATGAATTTCCTTTAAATCCAAACATTTCGTTGCAGGTGTTTGAAAAATGGGCGATTGACTTTGTGGTTCCGATACAACAACCAAGGAAAAAGACAGACATGTGGTATATTATTACTACGACTGAGTATTGAGCGAGATGGACATAAGCACAACCGGTTAAAGACTATAGTGTTGCTACTGTTGCATAGTTCCTGTTTGAATATGTCTTGACTTGGTTTGGGTGCCCGCAGATACTGATGAGTGATAGGGGTACACATTTTCTAAACGAAACAATCAGCGCGATGCTTGAATAATTCCAGGTTTATAACCAAAAGAGTACGCCCTATCATCCTCAAGCCAACAATATGGTTGAAGCATTTAATAAAATCCTCAAGAATGTGTTGACAAATGTCTCCAATGTGAAAATAAATGATTGGGATGTACGCATACCAGTGGTCCTATGGGCATATAGGATGATGTGCAAAAATTGGACAGGCCAAACTTCATTCAGGTTGGTCTATGGGACTGAGTCTATGATGCCCATGGAATATATTATTTCGATTCTGTGGATTGTAGCATTGACAGATATGGAAGATCGCAAAACTATGGAGGAGCACCTCGCGTAGTTGTTGGAACTAGAAGAAGACTGCTTTTTAGTAGGATTTCACCAACAGGTGCAAAAGGAGTGCGAGAAGGCATGGCATAAGAGGCATATTAAACTGCAAACCTTCAAGTTGAATGATGTGGTCTTAATTTATGATAGAAAATTCACAAAGTTCCCTGAAAACATTCAAATGCACTGGCTGGGACCCTATATAGTCAAGGAAATTATAGATGGTGGTGTAGTTCAGCTCACAAAATTGAATGGAGAATTGTTTCTGAGCAGAGTAAATGGAAGTCGACTAAAACTGTATATAGGGGATCATGCCCCTATGCAATGACTACATGATGATAGGACCATCTTAGTACTCCAGGCAGTTGCAAGGAAGTACGGGACTATAAACTACACTTCCCAAAGAAGGGGAAAACACAGTAAGAGGGTTGCACGAGGGAAGAAAGAGGTGTGCCAGAAGAATTTGTGCCATGGGGATCATTGTCGTGCAAGAAGGTCCAAAAATAACCGTTGAGTACACTATAGATGATTGGATGGAAAAAGTTCTCATAACAAGAGTGGGTAGGCTGTATTTATGGTGAAAATACTTGGCAATCTACTGCCAAATATGCATTTATGATTAGAATTTGGAGGGAATGGTCGGATTTGAAACTGAAATTGCATATAAATCTAGCATGCTGGGCTACATTAGAACCAGGCTCCCAAATTATATCCCTTTTTGGAAAGGAAAAGAAAAGGTACCAAAGGATCCCGATAATGCTAAATTTATGATTTCTACACAACTGCTGCCATAGAAGGTGGTATTTGAAAGCGTTCTCTTAGGATGCATTCCTTTACTGAAGATGGAGGATTGGGATCTAGCGGACCATGAAAAATTCCTACATTTGGTGAGAAATAACTATCTGGCCAAGATCTACTATGAGGAAATTGGAGTCACATGACCGAAGCCCATGAAGTGGGTTGCAGGGGTTGAGAAGGTTGGATTGTTGAATATGCTATGGGTACCACATTTTAGTAGGACCACTATCAACATGGTGTGTGTGCCAATTTCTTGCTTTGGTGCATGATGGGTGTCTCTGGTTAGGAGAACCCATCTCCATCATAAACATGCTAATCCATCATATCACAAGGTTGCCCTACTAAGGGGTGGATCTAGCTGAGGAGTTTGGAGGACATTCCAAGGAAAAGAAACTTGCAGATAGAATGAAGAGTGAGTTTGGCTTACTAAAGAAGTCATGTGGATATTTCATCCGCTCGATCACAGACAAGGCGATACAGTTTTCCATGCAGATTTTGGCTTGCAAGGTCATGAGAAAGTACCATATGGACAAGGTTCCAACGCCAGATATTTTTCTTGCTGCCAATTACGTGAATGGGGTACAATACAATTGGGAAAAATATATGTGCGAGGAGTTTCTATTGAATTGTAGTGAAGCACACGAAGAGGGAAAGGCATTCCATTATGCCTGGCTGCTATTGTTGATCACCCTCATTGCGTGGAGGCTGCCAGAAGACAACCAATTCCCCCCACAAGATGATGACTTACCCAAGGCCAAGAAGTTCGCTTCATTATGGGCGACAAAGGATCCTGAGAGGGTTATGGAGACAAAAATGTTCTGGGTATTGGCACAGATGGATCTATTCAACATGGTCAACCAGATACCAAGGTTATCACCAACCCTATTTGAGCAGTTGGAAGCTTATGTAGAGTTTAAGGAGGATTTTCACAATGTGTCTGTCCATGTGTGACGAGATCTAAAGAAGGTATGGCACAAGTTTTCGTACTTGGTAGGTGAAGCTGACGTAAAGGAAATTATGGGGCAATGGCCAGGGGAGTGGCTGCACCCCACAGATCTCGATGTAGGTAAAAGCAAGGGTGGAGAGAGTTCCTCCGCGCAGACGACAACAACACAAAAATATTAGGAAGCTGAGTAGGATGCAACATGACAAAAAGTTGCAAAGCAAAAGAAAGAAGTTGTTTCCAAGGTGGTTTCTACTGAAAAGGATCATGCCACGAAGGAAACCACGGTAGATGTTGAGGATTCTGCTTCTCAGCATACCATGGAAAATGAAGGGTCTGATGAGGAAGGAGGCGAGGGTGAGGAGAATATTACTCCATTTCAGGTAACAAAGCACCAGAAGGAGATGACTTTCGGGCCTAGGAAGAAGCATAAATTAGACAAGCAAGCGTGCATAGAACCAATGGACCTCACTGAGGGGGACCTGGATGAAATTCGAGATAAGGTGTAAGAAAAAATGACTGAACTATGGAAGTAGTTTGAGAAAAAATACCAGTAGGCCCTAGGAAGCATGCAAAAATATCTACGCGAGTTGCAGATACAGACGAGACGACTGCAAGTGAACGATGTCCAGGTGAATGGGGTTCAAGCAAGCCTGCAGCAAGTAATCATGACTGTGCTAGAGAAAGATAGGACTCTGGACCTAAATTTTATTCCCTTACCAAAAGGTTCACTACGCGGAGAGACATATGAAGCACACACCTATCTCGGGTAGACCCTCAACGCACTTCGTCAAGGGGTATCAGACGAGCTCAGGTTCAGGGAGCAGTGCACGCTGTTAGTCATTAGCGAAGTCAAGATGATTAATAAACAGATTGTCACGAAAAAGGTTCAGGCACTGAAAGAGAAGGAAGAATTGGAAACACAAAGCCAGATCTTGGAGGCAACAATTACATAGGCATGTAATGCACTGCCAAAACTTCACAATCCTGAGGATGCAGCTTCAGCAAAGAAGATTCGGAAGTTGGTCACCATAGTTAGAGAATCAAAGGATGAGATTATCCGATTCACCTTTGAGTTCCAGATAAATATCTCAGAGCTGGAGTTGAATTTGCAACCAACCACTCTACCAGAAGTCTATGAGGAGCACGGAGCAGCCATCAGGGAGAGCATAGTCACTTTGGATGTAGTAGTCATAGGTTGCACACTAATATTTGAGTAGGAAATGGAACTATGGACGACTCTATAGGAGGACCCAAACCTGCAGAGACTTGGCACAAATATCTGGGAGAAGCAACAATAGTTTGATGAGCTCAAGGCAACTGCGTGCACTTTGGTGTCAGTCTAGTGCTTCACTTGAATGACAAAAGGAAAGTAGATGTTGCAAACACAAATTGAGGAGATGTAGAGAAAAGAGGTTGCCTTAAAGGCCAGAATATAGCCATGGATAGAGGAAGCAAGACATCTTACTCTGTTGGTACAAGAGAAGTTGAAGGCACTCCAAGAGACACAAAGGATGATGCGCCTCACGATGGGAGGCCAGACTATAGAAAAGTCAGTAGAGGAAGTAGAGCAAGCTGCAGTGCAGGGTATTGATGACATACAGATGTTGAGGATGGATTTCAGTGAACTCCGCAATAAGATAGATGCATCAACTGAGTGACTCGAGGGTGAGTCACCCAATTTGTGTTGGGGGCCTGTTGAGATGGGGTCCCTCAGGTCATTTTGGTCATGTTTTGGGCAAATTTTGCAATTTATTTTGTAAGGAATGTAAAGTCTCCGTGAAATGTGGAAGTAGAGCGCGAAGCAAGTATGAGTCAAAGGGACTTTAGTCCCTTGCGTGGGTAGGTGATAGAGTGGTTTTGAGACCCGCCGATGGTCTGTCGACCATGGTATTGTAAAGAAAATGCTATATATAGATGTGTCATAGCAAGTCTAAAGATATCAATCTAATATAGAAGAATCACTGTAAGGGCATGGTGTTCATGCAGGAAAGTTTTGTTTCTGATACTTAGGCGAAAGGGGAAGGCTCTTGAACCTGAGTCTGTGGAGACCTTGGTAAGTCTGCATGCTGAGTGAACAGGCCCCTGCAACTGAGTGCGTAGGGAAAATAAGTCTTCATCTAAAGCATTATACTTAATAAACACTGTTTTGAGCCATTTCTGATGCATTTGTGTCTTATTTCTTACTTCTACAAAGTTTATGTATCTTCTCTATCTGTTATGAATTGTATGAATTACTGCTTATTTAATGTGCGAAACTAGTAGATCTTAACCTTTTATGCATGTTAAAGATAATTAAGGACATTCACGAAGATCTAGAAGTCATTTAGATAGAGCTACAATAATTGTATGTTTGTAAACGTTAAAGGTGCGCGAAGGTAGATCTAAGCCTTAGGGACTTTGGGAATCTTGCACACAGGTCTCTGCATGCAGAAACCTAATTCTAGTATTCCCCAACACTGCTTTGGGTGAGACTGCAACCTGCGCTATGTGGGTTGTTGCTGAAAGGGCCAACAGTTAGGGTTTTGTTGGTTGGCGCGAATAATTTTGAACCTGTGTCAGGCCCCATCAAGTCAACAAATATATATATATATATATATAGAGAGAGAGCGAGAGAGAGAGAAGAGAGAGAGAGAGAGAGAAAGATGGGAGAAGAAGAGGGGGTAGGTTAGAAAGGGAGAGAGAGGACGTATGAGAGATCATACTTGAGATAGAGGATGAGAGAGGGAGGGAGAGAGGAGGAGAGAGGGAGGGATAGCGAGGGAGAGAGGAGGAGAGAGGGAGGGATAGGGCGATGGAGTTAGAGGGGGAGATAGGGAGGGGAGACAAAATACATAGAGAGTGAGAAGTGAAGAAAGAGAGGGAGTGACAAGGGAGAGATGGAGAGAGAGTATGTATGTGTGAGCATGAGATAAAGAGACAAAGGAGGAGAGATGGAGAGAATGGGGGAGAGAAAGAGAGAGGAGAAAGGGAGGGATATAGTAAGATAGTTGGAGAGAGAGAGAGAGAGAGAGAGAGAGAGGTAAGAAGAAAGAAATAGAGAGAAAAAGGTGGAGAGAGGGAGGGAGTGATAAGGAAGATAAAGAGAGAGGGATAGAGGAAATCATGAGAGAAGAAAGATAAAAGTCGAGGAGAGGGAGAGAAGGGGAAGAGAGAGGGATAGGAGGAGGTAGGGATAGATAGATATATTGGAGAAAGAGAGTGTATTCTTTGGGGGAGATATAGAGAAACAAAGGGAGATAGAGATATAGATGGAAAGTTAAGAGAGAAAAGAAGATAGTGATGGAGAGAGGGAGGAAGAGGTAGAGAGATTGATATATATGGAGTGAGATAGTATGTGTGTTTTGGGGGTTGAGATAGAGAAACAAAGAAGGAGAGATGGAGGGAGATATAGATATATATGAAAGGGAGAGAGAGGGAAGAATATTTCTTGCACTAGATGCATTGATTTCAGTGTAGATGGTGATTTCTAATCCTATTTTCTTGCTTGCACTAGATGCATTGATTTTAGCGTAGATTTTTATTTCTAATGATATTTGATTACTTTCACCAGATGCATTGATTTCAATGTAGATGATTTCTAATCCTATTTAATTGATTGCACTAAATGCATCATTGATTTTAGTGTAGATGGTGATTTCTAATCCTATTTGATTTCTTGTACTAGATGCATTTATTTCAATGTAGATGTTGATTTTTAATAATATTTGATTTCTTGCACTCGATGCATTGATTTAAATGTAGATGATTTCTAATCCTATTTGATTTCTTGCACTCAATGCATTGATTTCAGTGTAGATGGTGATTTCTAATCCTATTTGATTGATTGCACTAGATGCATTGATTTCTGTGTAGACAATGATTTCTTATCCTATTTGATTTCTTGCACTAGATGCATTGATTTCAGTGTAGATGGTCAATTCTAATCCTATTTGATTACTTGCACTAGATGCATTGATTTCAGTGTAGATGCTAGTTTATAATCTTATTTTCTTACTTGCAATAAATGCATTGATTTGAGTGTAAATGTTGTTTTCCAATCTTATTTGATCACTTGCATTAGATGCATTGATTTCGGTGTAGATGTTGATTTCCGATTTGATGTAATTGGATGTATGATGGTACATTAAGTTTAAAGTGATTGGATTAACATTGTTCATTGATTTCAGTTTAAGCACAAATAATTATTGACAATGTACATTGATTTTTGTGTTATAATAATTTAACCTATTAATATTGGAGAGAAAGAGAGACAAGGTATGATGTTCACTATAATAGCTCAAGCTAAAGATTTAAATGGTTTATGATTTAACCTATCCTTTTCATATAATCGATATGAAAAGGTGATAATCAATAAGAAAAGATGACAAAAGTAACAAGGTGATAATAAGAATAGTAGAAGAAAACAGTTTGAGATTAATAACAATGAAGACTATTTATAATTGACTATATTCTTATTATTCACATTTTCTATCATTCAACACTATTACATTGTCACTTTACATTTAAAATTTTATTTCATCATTTTTCATCATTAAAGTTATTAATAATATTTATCAACTCAACAAACTAAGCTAACTAAGCAAATTTAAAATTAAAATGACCAGATCAATCTGAGACATATTTAGCATATTTAAAATGATTATATTAATATTAGATGAATTTACATATTATTGATAAAATTAATCATATGTTCGTTAAATTTTCTTTGGCCGCACATGACTGAAACTCCTAGATCCATATTAACTTCAGATCTATCAAGCTCCGAGAGGGATCAAATCTCTCGAGGTGCAAACCTTTCCTGAAGTTTTGCACTCAAAAAATAGGTTTGCGTCTCGAGAGATTTGATCTCTCTCAGCGCTTGATAGATCCAAAGTTAAGATGGATCTAGGTTGGTTTACGAAGACATAATATTATTTAAACTTATATAGCAAATTCATTGTATTAAATAAATTTCACGCCATTAAATTACCAAAAATATAAAGCAATTGAATATATTTACAAAATTTACTATGAAAATTACATTAATATGGTCATTCTCTGAACAAAGAAAAAATCAAAGGAATCCAGTATAAGAGAAACTTTGGTGTTGGAAACTTATTGTGTTTCTTAATCATTTAAGAATTATGATCTATATTATAATTAAGATTTTTTATATTGAAAATAAATTCTAATTGGAAATAACGAATTTTTATATTAATGTTTTTTTGGGTTATATTTTATTTTTATTATAATTATTGATATTATAAAAGTTATATATATTTTGTAAAAAAAATTACATTTTAAAATTTTTTTGTTTAGTTAAAATTTTGTCTTTTTGGATATAAGGAAATAGGTTAATGACCCATGATCCAAAGGTATTTAACACTAGTGAGAGTTTTCCTTCTTAAGGATGTTAGTTCATGTGGTTTCCCTACTACGGTTTCCCTACTGCTTCTCCGACAACTAACTTATGATAGTTTTTCCCACTATGTAAAAAAATGTGCTTTTTAAATCTTTTTATATTGTATTGTATATATAGTTTTTAAAGATATTTTATATTTCTAGAAAGAAAAAAACATTGGATTTTCATTTAAAATTAAATAAAATAATAGTACAAATACATAATACACTTCAAAAAGGTCTAAAACAAGGACTTAAAATCGGTTAATAAAAGGAAAAGTTTCAAAATCATACCTTTTTAAAGGATAAATATGTCAAAAGGTTAAAGGAGAACTTTAAAAGAGGTTGGAAGAGATAAAGGTTTCTCTTGAGTTACGATGTTAAGATTGTATAAATATGTTAAAAAAAATTAATTTTTTTCTAATGTATTTTTCAAATATTTTTACAATGTATTGTATACTTTTTTTTTCTTTAAAGATCAATATTTAGAAAGGTAAATGGAGATCTTTGAAAAAAGTTGAAAGAGATTAAGGTTTCTCTTGAATTACTAGTTATTGTGATAGAGTTGTATAAAAATATTATTGCTAAATTTAGGATCATTAAGGGTTGGTAAGAAGAAATTAATAGCAATATTAGAGTTAACCAAGGGTATCCATTCTCCTCTAACCTTTCTAGTATATACATTCATAAGTTAGTAAGAGTGCTTAGTAGAAGCTAGTTGTGTTTGCCCCACTCTCATAGTCATCACTCTTCTTCTTTATGTTGATGCTAATGCTCTTTTGGTGGGGATTCCTTACAATCTTGACAAGAAACTAACAATGTTCCAAAAATTTTGTTCTAAGATGGGTATATGTTAATGTTGTCTCATGATAATTAAATTTAGAAAGATCACATATGACACTTTCATAGATGATGACAATAACATTGAGGTAGTTCATTCAAATATCTTGGAATCAATGTCCATCACAAGCTCAATGGAAATAATAGCACTAAAAAAAGGAAAATGGAAGATAGACTCAACTCTCATCAACAGCATCATTATCATTATCTATAAGAAATAACCCACTTAAAATATTTTATATTTATTAAATGGATAATGAAAGAAAAAGAAATTTGAATTAGACTTGAAACCTTTAAATGTGATAATATAATTCTTTTGTTCTTAAATTAATAAAGTAATTGAAGATTATTTTTGAAAAGTGCAAACAAATTGAGTTTTTTTTTTATCATAATCTAATCATACAATTTCAAGCATGATTCAATGCAATTTTACATATTAGACAACTTAAATTTAAAGTTTTTAATTTTTTTTTGCCAAATTTCAATTAAATTAACCCAAAAAAACAATGCCAAATTTCAGTTAAAATTAAACAAAAAGGCCATGCCAATATAAATTTTTAAAAGATTAAAATATATGAATCCAATTAAAAGTAGTTTAATAGTTTTAAGATATTAATTGTATTATTTAAAAAAGTGCAAATTAATATAAAATTAAAATAAAATATTTTATTAATTTAATTTTAAATGCATTAATAATATGAACTATGAAATTTATTTATTTAATAAATTAATATTTTTTGTGTTAAGATTAAAATAATAAAAAAATTAATATTCTAATTTTAAATTTAAAGTGTTAGTTAAGTTAGAGCATCAAAATTTGTGTATGAATATTCCTTTATTTATATGACAAAAACTAATATCTATATAACTAATTAACTTCTATACAAATATAATACTTTACTCGCATTTATTACTTAAACCAATACAATAATGAAAATATAAAATTTATTACCTATCAAATTAAATTGTTATAGATAATTGAATTTATAAAAAAATATAAAACACATTCAATATTTTAATTATTAGAAATTTTTAGATTGATTGAAATTTAAAAATTGATTTTCAAAAATATTAACAATTAACTATCCCAATATATTTTTAAAAATTAAACACACATATCTTATTTAAAAATAAAAATATTATTATAACTTTTTAAAAATTTTAATAATTATTTAAAGCATCTCAAAATACCTATTTTAATTTAAAAAATTAAATAAAAATATTAATATATTTTTTGTAAAAATTTTAATAATTATTTAATACCGATGTCAAGTATATTTTAAAAATATATATAATCATTTTAAATAATTTCAAAATGACGAAATCGAAAAACGAATATATCAAATCTCTTTAGAAAAAATAAAAATAAATTTAGTTATTAAATTAAAAGAAATAATGAATAATACAACATTACACATACAAATTTAAGAATTCACAGATTAGCGTTCCCGATGCAAAATTATAAATAATGATTTTATATAATTTCAAAATAAGTAAATCGAAAAACAAATACATAGCGAATCTCTTTAAAAACAGATATTTGATTATTAAATTTAAAACATAAAAATAAGAAAACATCATGAATTCAAATTTAATAATAATACATCATAGTTTACCATTTCCGGGGCATAAAAAGAAAGGGGATGCACAACTCAAAATCCAACCATGAAGAAACTAATAATCATCATAACGTGGTTTGAAGATGCTTTGAAGCTTCACTCTCATCTTATCATCTTCCCACCTCATACTTTCCCACCACTCCGTTGGCTCTTGCTCATTATAATACCTTTTATGGCAAATTAATGCACATAGATTTTGCAACTTGTCCATCCCAGTGGGAAGTCTTTTCAAAGAGGGACAGTGTGTTATCTTCAACACACGGAGGTGAGGGAGTGTTCGTTCATCCCACACTCCCCTCTTTGATGCTCCACACAAACTCTCTAAGTTGCGTAGAGAACTGAGAACCAACTTGTGTAGCCTTGGATATCCACCACCTGCAACACTTCCACCACTCCCTATCCCCAACTCTCTCAATTCACTGCAGCCAGTCAACTTCAGAATCTTTAAATTTGGCAACCGCTCCAATGGAGTCAGCTCCCTTATGTTATAGCACTCATGCAATCGGACCATTTCAAGATGTTCAAACTTGCAATTCGGCAGATTCAACCCTGCGTAATTGTATAACATAAAACTCTGTAGCTTCTTCATGTTCTGGACGTCCGGGGGAAGATCCTCTTCAGAAGTATTCTTGTAGTAATCCAACATTAAGTGCCTCATCTCCGACCAGGTTGCCATGATGCCATCTTTAATTCCTGACCCTTGGTCTATATATACGGCCAATTCCGTCAGATTTTTGAGACCCTTCACACTCCAAATACTTGCCGGTGCTTCCATTTCCACACCTAAATCTGTCCATATCTGGAGTCTGCACAGTGAAGTAAGTTCCGAGATCTCACGCGGAATCATCTTTAATGAATCACAGAACAATAAATTAAGATGCTTGAGATTTTTGAGCTCTCCAATCTGAGATGGCAATGACTCCAGAGAACGACAGGATGAAAGATTCAAAAATTGAAGTTTGGGAAGATGGCAGATCTCTTCAGGCAAATCTCTGATTCCGAGCCCACTTAACGAGAGAAACTCGAGCTGTCTTAATTGCCCCACTGACGTTGGGATTGAAGTGATCTGGTTGCAGCCGGAGAGATTGAGAACCCTGAGAGAGGGCAGGAAGAGTAGAAATTCTGAAGGAAGTTTTTGCAAACCTGTCTTGCCTGCTAAGATGAGACTCGCCAGCTTTGGGCATCTCAAGTTGGTGGGCAAATCCCCAATAGAATTAATATCAGCAAATGATATTCTTCTGCAATTCTCATATTCATCCTCTCGCAAATTTCGGAGATCTGGGCTTCTCATCACTAAAAAATTCCCCTCTTTCTGCGCTACATACATTGCCATTTCACGAATAACGTCCGGAACTCTTATGCTCGGAAAAACATCGTGAACAGGAGACCCCCATTCTCTTATAAGGACATTGGTGCTCTGCTGAACAATGTGGAAGAAGCAACGATGTAGGAGGAGTTTGATGTAGTTTCGCCCAATGGCCATCTCCATTTTATATGTTCCCCCTTGGCTCTTCACCAAACCTTCTCCAATCCACATCTCCACTAATTCGCGCGAATCAACTCCTTCAACATCTGGATATGGATTTCCATTTTGTAGATGTTGGTGGAACATGGCAGAGTACAAGAAGCAATTCTTGATGTTGGAATTAGGCAGAGCATCATAACTCCATCGGAACAATCTATAGAGCTGTGCATCAAGGTGAGAATGAGTAGCTGCAAAAGTAGATGTATCTACGCTTCTAATCGAAGACAAACACTTATCCCATTCATCGACACTGCGTTGCCCAATCATTGCTGCGGCTACCATATTTATAGCCAGAGTCATACCTTTGCACTCCGCCGCAATTGACCTGCCACACTCTTCTATATCCATAGAAACATGCTCATCTTTGAAAGCCACTCTGCGAAACAGCATCCAGCCATCATCTTCAGAGAGGCGTTGAGCATCTCCAATCCCTGAACCTGCAAACCCAGAGTCTATTGCATCCTCTCTATACAACGGTTTTGTTGAAAGAAAGTACAGAGAAGTGAAAAATATTGACAAATCGCCTTGAGAGCCGTGATAGAGGTGATTAAAAAATGAGTTCCAATACGTTACTTCTTTGGAGAATCTCCTGGGCTTACACACCACACAGTCCAGACATCTTTGGTACCGTCCCAAGCGACGATTGAGTAGGCGTTTTAGCTGTGCAAGAGAATTTTGCAGCAATTGCAACCAAATCATCACCATATCTGGAGGCGCTTGCTGCTGACCTCGGAAGAGGGTCGCAAGATCTTGCACAAGGCTCTCCATGGCCCTCAACTCAATTTGCATTTGCAGAGTTTGAGGGTTATCATGGTTGTTAATAACCTCAATAACGTCAGTCATCAGGTCGACGACTGGGTTGATTACGCTGCTGCCGGTTGCCATGACTTTCTCGTTGAAATTAGCGGCACAGAGAAAGAGAATGAGATGATGTATATGGGCAGGGGCTATGGAGTGGGTTGGGCGTGTGACGATAACCAGTGAAGAAGCTGCATCAATAAAAAAAAATCAAATGGTGGTGAGTTGTAGGCAGTGAAGGGGTACAGAAATAAAAGCATTTAAATTATGAATTTGAATTATTGTATCCCGAGCCTTGTAGATAAACACAAGGCACGAAAGGAATAGATGCATAAAGTAAAAGAAAGAGATTAAAGAAGATGTGTGTGGGTGGGTTAAGATTAAAGTAAGATCATTCATTTATTAAAAAGAAAGTTGTGAATAAGAATAAGAATAAACATTATGATGGGAAATACAAACACGAAAGGAATATATGAATAAAGGAAATGCAAACACGAACGAAAGGAATAAATGAATAAACGAAAAGAAAGAATGAAACAAACTCTTCCTCTTTCCTATGAACCTCAACAATTTCATCATCCAACTCTGAAAATCATTTATTGTGTTGTATTGGAAATCATTTATCGTGTTGTATTGGGATATCCATTGAAGAGGTTATTTGAGCTACGACTTGTTCAATCCTAATATGAAGGCAAAAAGGGTGTCATTGATGGCCTCAAGCTCAAATAGTAGGTCAAGAGGGTGCTTCCTTTTAGAAGAAAATGGGTGAATATCCACAATGTTTAGAAGATAGGGTAGAAACCAAATAGAAAAATAGAAAAAATAAATAGAACAACTAAGGAACCTTGCATCCACCATCAGGAATGCTGACATAAAAAGACCCATGAACTCGTACTAAATGAGCCTATACTTAAATCTTGACTTCACTTCAGGGGAGATACATAGACCTAAATGTTTAATGATTCCAAAAATGAAATATTTAACAACTTTGTGTGTAATCTGACTTGGGCCTAACTAATGATTAGTCTCCATCGATTGCTATTAGGGCATGACAAGTGTGATTATTTGTCTAGGTTTTAACCTTGCATTTTTTTTCTTTTGTCTTTTGTCTAATATTATGACATATGCAATTAAAATAGTTATGAAATCTAAACAAATCATTACCAATTGTGGAAATAATCTCTTTAATAATATTTGTACTAGAATTTTCAAGTATCACTTATTGAAGCTATGTCAATCTCCTACAAATTTCGTTTAAATTTTTATGAGTTCCAGACTCTTAAAAAAGTTATAAAAAACATTGTTTAAATAATTAAATGCCAACTTGTGGTGTATTTTATACATAAAAGAAAAATGATCTTCTTTCACATTATTGGGAGAAGAATTCCATAGTTCTATTTATTCATCTCTATATACTTATACATATATTCTCCTCATAAATGCTTTTTAAAAAATAGCATGTTTATTATGCGGTGGTAATAACAATTTTGTTTTGGACTAATGTATGGGATTGTTCACATAAACCAATATAGCATGAAAAATTTTATATTCATTTTAACAACAACAACATTCTCCCCCATGAATGTTTTTTAATGAAATAGCATGTTTATTATACAATGGTAATAACAATTTCATTTTGGATTAATGCATAGATTATTATTTTATATTTATTTTAACAAAAATAGTAAAAATTTTTATTTAAAAATAAATAAATAATAATGAAATTAAATATTTCAAGTTTTATGAAGAAGTTTTTTCAAGACCATTAATCGATGGAGTTTTTTTGTGAACTACAAAAAATATGAAGTTTTTCTAAATAATCAAAAGACAATTTCAATGAGTTTTCCAAAAATCATTAGTGGAGTTGTTATCGCTCGATTGTTACATTACAAATATATCTAGCCTCTCAATGCATCCACGACCCTCACCATAGTCTAAGTCTTAAAGTTCCCAGAAATTTTGATATATGAAAAATGGAAATAAAGTTAACTTAATTCTACTATGTCTTTCTATTAAGTCATGCAATTATCAAGCATTCCCCTTGAGGTGATTGGACAACTATGTATTTTTAATTAATGATTAGTATGTTTTATCGAGTCTCGAGATGCATCATGTTTAAATTACCAATTTTCACATGATGGTGTATTAATTCACTTTAATTATATGATTTGACAGTCATCGAGATTAGATTGATGGATGCCATTTCCTATTGGTTCCAAAGATGTACTCCACTTAATCGTCCTTTCCCACCCAATGACTTATATCCACCCAATCTTCCTATATCCAACAACTCTTGTTTGCCATTGGGTCAAAAGATGGACATGTTTTAACATGTCTTTGCGTGCCCAATGAGATTTGGTTGTTCATCCCTCTCTTAATCAACAATCATTATACCACATCAGGTCCCAACTTGCATGTGAGTTATGCCAAAACTCAGACTTGATGGATGGGATTGCGCACAAACTCCAAGTGACAGTTAATGTGATTAAAATGATTTAATTAATTCATTGTACAATTTATTAACACCGCATTCATAACAAGTGATTCCCTCATTCCATCAACTTTAGTTCTTAATGCCTCTCTTAGAACCCCCTTTTCTTTGCATGCAGTCTGAGCTTGAATTGGAAGCAACCATCCTCCATAAAAAGAATTAAGATTCCAAACTCAGCCTAATTGTTTCATGAAACTCACCTAAGTACCTAGGTCATTATCCTACCAATTTTCTTCATTTTCAGGTCAATTTACATGCAAGTTTTGTAGAAATGTTTGAAGAATCATCAAGGGAGATTTATATCAATAAACTATTTGGGATTAGGGATACTCAAGTTTGCAATATCAATATCTTAACTTTGAAGAGAACCTTGTGCTTACCCACTGATAAATTTCACGAAGACAATTATTTAGTTAAATCGAGAGTTTTGTCAGCGACTTTACCTATAACTCATTTTGACTCCAATTATATTTTTCTCTTAGCCAAACTTTTTGACTCTTGGAAATATCTGAAGTCACATTCACTATGATATTCAATTTTCCCACAATGGTTATAGATATTATGTACAAGAATTTTTATGAGGAGTTTCTAACCTGGATAGAGGACGAGAAAATGTTTTTTTTTTGGTTTCTGAAGTTCACTTAAAACCCTAGCTAAGAACCAGAAAATAGAATTACCCTTCCCTACTAGCCTATTAAAAGATTTCTTTCAAACACTAACATTCCTTCTACATGTAATTTTTGGTCTTACAGATGATTATGTGGTGGACAAAACCACATTCATGACTACTAGATTCATAATGAAAAACCACAAGGAAATAACTATAAATTTCCCTAGATACTTAGCTAGAGCCACAATCTTATACCTAAGTACAACAGGTCCTTTCAAAGTCTGTACATGCTATACCTATTTAGTGCACCTGGTCCTATTTAACTACCCATCATATTTTTTATCTATGCAATTAATATACGGGGTCAAAGAAAATGATAGAAAGGAGAAAGACATCTACAATTGGTTTGATATTCTGTATCCTAGGCATGTTCCTAGAAGCTATATCTAATTCATTGTTCACTTATCTATCTAATTGAAGTGGAAAGAAATAAGAATAATTCTACATCTAATTGAAGTGGAAAGTATTGGCAGTTGGTTCCTTTTTCTTGACTATTCCATTATTAGGATCTATGGTTTTGAAAAGGAGCCTTACCACTTGCCTAAGTTCATCACTCCAATATTTTTATATGAAGTATTAAGGAAGAAGCTTACTGTAAATGATTTTAATTTTGTTTCGAAGAATAAGAAGGCCCTTTTTAATTTTCGTTTTGCAATTTTTCTCTGATTGTTAGGCATAAAACAACAATTGATATGATTGAAAGAGAAATGCTCTCTTTTGGTCTTGTACATGATTTTTGTTGGAAATATGACCCTCATGGCATCATCTCTAGCTTAAGGAAACAGTTTGGTATATCTTCTTATGTTCATGAGCCTATGTTAGAGGTCGAAAAAGTGACTAATGTTTTTTCTTTGCCCCATAATAGAAAAGATCAGAAAATTATGTGAGCGACCATAGAGCAGAGTAAATAATGAATGTACAGAGACAAAGGAGTAGATATATTCATTGTTCCAATATCAATCCAATCTAAAGATGTAGAATCTTCCCAACCTTTGATTATATCACCAATAAATGTCCTGAAAAGAAATTATGATGCATTACAATTAGAAGAGAAATAATGAATAGTTAAAGCAAAGGGAAATGAGGATATTGACATTAAAGCTTTTGAGAAAGCAATAGATCAACTATCCAAGGAGATTCAAAAAACCCTTGAGGAATCATAGCTCAATGACTCTAGGGAACATATGTTAGTAGTCAAACATAGTTTCATTAAAGAAAAGGTTATGGAAAATCTAGGGAAAAAATTGATGCTCTTGCCACAAGAAGCACGAGTGGTAGAAATAATTGCACTTGGGGAAATGGCTCCCACCACAAGTCCAAGACTTATTTCCTCAACAAATTTTGAAAGCAATATGTCTAATCTTACAATGGTTCATCTAGATATAGATGAAAACAAAAAACTAATGGGCTTCATAATATCCTCCTTGGCCATCATTCCCAGTAAATGAAATTATTATGATATGATAAATTGGCAGTAATAAACTATTGAAGTTGTGGCCAAGATATTATTGAATTCAATTGCCAGCAATATAAAATTGTAGGATATGCTTGAGAAGTTCTCAAAGAAACTCTATAATGCACAAGTTTCCTTGAGAACTAAAGTTAATAAAATTATGGAACTTGAGGCGAGAATAGTGAAACGGTCAGGACACCCAAAGGATGGTAGTTCCTTTAAAAAAGTATTGGAATAAAATAACTGTAACACCCTCCTCCCACATCTACCCAAGTAACTGACCAACTGGGGTAAACATGTTATGGGAAGTTACTATGATATGATTTGACTCCCTGATTCACCATAAGGAAGTGGAACTGCCAGAACACATCACTCAAATCTTCCACATTGGCAACAGAACTCCCAGGATCCATCCCAACCACTCAGGTAACCAACCCCTGAGACCAAATGAAGTTTTAGTGCATAAAACAACCCATGGACACTCACTTGATATGGACAAGGGTGCATCTGAGATTCCACCTTAGCCAATAAAATAATGATTCCACCTTATGGTCAGAGATCACAAACCATCACCAGATTGGTCCCTACCCAAACCTTCTAGGGCTCTAGAGAGTTTTTTTTAACCAAGGCTTCCAGGACTAGTAACTCAACCCATAGTTGTGGCAGAGATTCCTGATCATTTGTCCAACCAGGGCTTACAGGACTAGTAACTCAATGCACCAAGGGCTTGCAAAGCATTTTTCCAACCAAGGCTTCCAGGACTAGTAACTCAACCCAAGTTGTTACAAGGCCTCCAGAGCGTTTGTCCAACCAGGGTTTCTAGGAACTAGTAATTCAACCCAAGCTAAAGGAAACATGAGGACCAACCAAAAAACAAAGAAATAAACCCACAACAACATGGTTGTCTAGGAAATGGAAAGGCTAGAACAATCCACTATCAATCCAAGTAATCCTCCACGCTGATGAGAGATCATGACCAATAAACCACATGCATATTCTATGCATGCCAAATATAGTGAAGAAAAATGCATGAAAATTAGTACCTACAAGCAAAACCCAATGTAGTTGTTGATCCTAATTTCCTCTTGCAGGTTCCTACACTTCCTTTTCCTTCTTGCTCCAAAGCTCCAAGTATGCCACGCTCCTCCAAGAATGCTCCAAGAAAACTCCAAGTGTTCAAGAGTATGAGAAAGAGTATTAATATAGTAAAATATAAAATTTATGCGAATCTAAACCTATTAAAAAAGCAAGGAGGATATAAGCAGTGAAGGATTATTAATTCACGGAAATGAACAGAATTCACGAAAACTGAAAAGTTTCATTGGAATGAGTGAAAGCAAAAGTTAAGGGCAGAATAAGAAAAAACAAAGTTTATGCGAATAAGAAAGAGGTTGAAATAATAATAAGAAAGAGGTCGCATTATTTAAATTAAATTATTGTATCCCTAGCCTGCTAGATAAACAGAAGCACGAAAGGAATAGATGCATAAAGTAAAAGAAAGAGATTAAAGAAGACGTGTGTGGGTGGGTTAAGATTAAAGATCGATCATTTATTAAAAAGAAAGTTATGAATAAGAATAAGAATAAGAATAAAGATTATGATGAATGCGTGAGAAAATAAAAGGCATATTCTATCGTGACCCTCCTCTCCTCGCCTCGTAGGAAAATACAAACACGAAAGGAATATATGAATAAAGGAAATAAATGAATAAACGAAAAGAAAGATTAAAGAACATATGCATTAAGAACATGTACGTGTGGGAAAAGAAAATTATATATATTACTTTATTTTAAAATATATTATGATTTCATTAATTATATATAAAAATATATTTAAATAAAAAAATAAAACTAATTATAAAAAAATATAATATAGCATTATAAAATTTATTTAAAAAAATTTAAGAATAAATATAACATAATGATGTTTTTTTTATAAGAATGAAGAATATATTTACAAAAAGTTAAAGAAAAATGAATGAAAATAGATAATTATTATAATAAAATAATGCAAATAAAATATATATGTTGAAGTATTTAACAAAATAAAATCTATAAAATTGAATGTATTAGAAAAAAAAATATTTTAATATAACAAATAAAATATTATTATACAATATTATATATAGTTCAATATATATATCTATTAATAAAAATATATTTTTTCATTTAAAAGAAAAATATAAATTACAATGATATTTTTAACTAAAATATTATTTATTTTTATTAAAAATATCAATTTTATCATATTTATATTTAATTTAATTAAATTAAAATACTATTAATAAAAATTAGTAATCAAAGTTCATAACAAGAGTATAATATGATGTGACCTATAACATACGTTTGATTGTGACTATTTTGAAAACCCTATAGACACAAAACAAACAAACACTTTGGAAATATAAACCTTCAAAAACAACGACTTAAATGAAATCTCCCAAAATTATACATAATTTAAAGAACATTTTAACTAACCATTGCCACCACACCCAAAAACTAAGAATTGAGTTTCTAAGCAATAGTGGAGTTGTTATCGCTCGATTTTTCCCTTACAAATATATCTAGCCTCTCAATGCATTTGCAACCATCATCATAGTCTATGTCTTAAAGTTTCGAGAAATTTTGATATATGCAAAATGGAAATAAAGTTAACATAGTTCCACTATGTCTTTGTATTAAGTCATGCAATTATCAAGCATTCCCCTTGAGGTGATTGGACAACTATGTATTTTTAATTAATGGTTATTATGTTTTATTGAGTCTAGAGATGAATCATGTTTAAATTACTGATTTTCACATGATGGTGTATTAAGCCGCTTTAATTCTATGATTTAAAAATTATCGAGATTAGATCGATGAACACCATTTCCTATTGGTTCCAAAGGTGTACCCCACTTAATCGTCCTTTTCCACCTGATGACTTGTATCCACCCAATCTTCCTGTATCCAACAACTCTTGTCTACCATTGGGTCAAAATATGGACATGTTTTAACATGTCTTTGTGTGTCCAATGAGATTTGGTCATTCATCCCTCTCTTAATCAACAATCATTATACCACATCGGGTCCCAACCTGCAGTGAGTTACGCCAAAACTCAGACTTGATGGATGGGATTGCACACAAACTCCAAGTGACAGTTAATGTGATTAATCATGATTTAATTAATTCATTGTACAATGTATTAACACCACACTCATAACACATGATTCCCTCATTCCATCAACTTTAGTTCTTATTTCCTCTCTTAGAACCCCATTTTCTTTGCATGCACTCTAAGCTTGAATTGGAAGTAACCATCCTCCATAAAACGAATTAAGATTCCAAACTCAACCCAATTGTTTCATCAAACTCATTTAAGTACTAGGTAATTATCCTACCAGTTGTCTTTATTTTCAGGTCAATTTACATGCAAGATTTGTAGAAATGTTTGAAGAATCATCAAGGGAGATTTATATCAATGAACTATTTTGGATTAGGGATACTCAAGTTTGCAATATCAATATCTTAACTTTGAAGAGAAGCTTAAAATTACCCAATGATAAATTTCATGAAGACGATTGTTTAGTTAAATATGGAGTTTTGTCAACTACTTTAGCTATAACTAATTTTGACTACAATTCTATTTTTCTCTCAGCCAAACTTTTTTGCTCTGAAACCAAAAATATTACTTCTGCAATAAATAATCAAATTTTCTTGGAAATATCTGAAGTCACATTCACTAGAATATTGAATTTTCCCAAAATGGTTATAAATATTATGGACAATAATTTTTACGAAGAGTTTCTAACCTAGATAGAGGATGAGAAAATGGTTTTTTTTTTTTTTTTGTTTACTGAAATTCGCTTAAAACCTTGGCTAAGAACCAGAAAATAGAATTACCCTTCCCTACTAGCCTATTAAAAGATTTCTTTCAAACACTAACGTCCCTTCTAGCTGTATTTTTGGTCGTACAAATGATTCTGTGGTGGACAAAACCACATTCATGAATATTAGATTCATAATGAAAAACCACAAGGAAATAACTATCAATTTCCCTAGATACTTAGCTAGAGTCACAATCTTATACCTTAGTACAACATGTCCTTGTTGGGTTGTGTTATATTCTTTCATGACTAGCCCACGTAGTTAATCGGGGGGTTAGAGGGGGGGCTGAGCCCCCCTTCGTTGTGTCGATTGTGTAGTGGGGGGGGGCTCACAGGGGGTTTGAGGTGTACCCATAACCCCACTTTATGGGGTTTGGGGCAGCGCCCCGGGAAATTTTGGTTTTGGACCCTATATTAGGTTGAACAGACCCACCTATGGTTTTGTGCATGATTTTCACACATGCTTTTTGGACACGATGGTTTTCGGTCCATGGTATTGGATGCTTCGACATGTATAAATATGTATTATAACATTGAAAGGAACATAATGAAAAATCAAGCTGGTAGTCCCGATTTTGAGATCCAGGGAAAATCTCTTTGTATATGTGTTTGATGTGTTATTGTCTCGCATTTTTATTTTATGTGTTTTAGAATTCATATGTAGGTAATTTTTGTACGGGGTTAAAACCTACCTTTGGTATCGGAGCTATTTTGGCTTCAAGGGGACGTCTTTGTTGCTGAGGGGTTTCGCTCAGGCCTGTGGTAGACCCTGTTCGGTGGGAGATCTACGAGATTGATGCTGGTGGTGAAAGAAGATGGCGAGAAATGGAAAGATAGAGATCAAGAAATTTAATGGTCAGAGTTTTGAGTTGTGGAAACTCAAGATGGAGGATCTGTTGGTGGATAAATATTAGTGGATCGTGGTAGATCCAGGTACTAAACCAATGGGAGTGTCTAATGAAGAATGAAATAAGTTGGATCGGAAGGCAAAGAGCATAATACGATTGTGTGTCTCAGATTCAGTATTGCTGAATGTATCAGGAGAAGCTACGACGAAGGCTTTGTGGGACAAGTTAGTGACTTTGTACCAATCTAAGTCTCTGGTGAATAAACTGTTCGTGCGGTAAAAGATATATAACCTAAGGATGAAAGATGGAGACTCGGTGATAGAGCATCTGAATGCATTTAATACTATGGTAAGTTAGTTAGCATCTATTGATATTAAAATTTCAGATGAAGAT